>JADMNL010000025.1:27687500-27962500 GCA_016271365.2 Neoceratodus forsteri
GCTTGAATGCTAAGAAGACTCCTGCGGTGGGGGGCAGGCAGAAGACCTGTTCATCCATGGCACTGACATATGACGGGAAGGCCGCCGCAGTAGCTCTGAACGTCTCCCAAGTTAATGGCCCAGCGGGCCCGACATGGTCTGGGAGAGAGGGAGGTGGTTGCAGAGGGATGGGCAAGGGGCACCTAATAGCACGTGCCTGGTCTCTACCAGGGCTCTGGGATCCAGGTAGCGCCGCCAAGACTGGAGACCCTGAGATCATGCCGGATTGCACAGCAGAGAGGGAAAGAGGCAACACCAGGAAGAGCCCTGAAGAGGAATTTCCCCTGTGACGTGCCTGGGATTGCAAGAGTCCAGAAGGGCAACCCTCAGAACTGCCACTAGAAGGTGCTGTAGAGACCGTAAGAGAAAGGTGAGGATCGGCGCCGCTCCTGACCTCTACCCCTCAATCCTTCAGACTCCAAAGCAGCCCTCTTCCTCATGACCAGTGGGAGGTCCCTGCTGAGTGAGACCCGAAGGGAAATGCACGCCCATGGTAGACACCTCTCTCCCGCCCGAGGACCCTAGCGCTTTCAGGGACTGTAGCTGCCTGGGACCTCCGAGAAGGGGCATCCTCTCCGGAACACCCGAAGGGTCCATCGCAGAAGATTCCAGGTCACCCCCAACCATGGAATCATCCAGGTTAACCAACTCCGGGGACTCTGGGAGAGGAACACTGGTACATCTAGCCCTGCAGCCTACAACAGGCTCAGAGTCAGAAGACTCCAGTCGCTGGTCTGGGTCCTCCTCTGAATCGTCCCCCTCCGAGGAGGGGATGACAAGGGAAGACTCCATCGCAACAACCGCAGGAACCTCTGCAGAGGAGGCACCAGGCCTGGTATCGCCGAAGGCACTGCAGTGCCAATGACACCCGCTGAAGTCAGCCGTTCTTCCATCGGTAGGAACCCAGAGCAGCCGCTGTGAACGGTGCCTAGTCCCGGCATCCGTGGAAGCAGTCCAGAACCGGCACCGCCCGAAGGTGCCGCCGAGTCCCCAGCACCGTGACAGGCGCCAGGACCCAGAACAGCACCGACGCTGCCCGAATCCCGTGCCGTCCACGGTGCCAAGACCCAGAGCGGCACCTCCAACAGTGCCGTCCAAGTCTCCAATGCCACAAATGGTGCAGAGACCCACAAACGGCATCAACAGCCCCACCTGAGTCACTGACACCGTAAGCTGAGTCAGAGTCCAAGGCAACAAGGGCAGACGAGAACAAGGGTCCACCAGAGTCGGGGGCAGCGACACCGGGGGAGCCTGCACCTCCATGGAGGTGACTGCAGGGAGAATGCCAATGGCATGACCCCGGTAGGGATCACACCATTCCTCCTGCGCCGAAAAAGAAACCTCCTCCTCGGCAAGGCTGGAAGTGGAGGAGGTTCCCTCCTCCTTGGGCCATATAGACCCGGGAGGGAACCCGGAGGAAGGGTCAAGAGATCTGGCCTGGGAGGCCCGTGGGCGACGCTGTCCTCTGAAAGTCGGTGGAGCTCGTCAGACTTTAAACGCGCGGACTTCCAACACACGGCGATCCATGAAGAAGCACGCGTCGCAATGATCCATATCATGGTAGGGTTCCAGTCACCAAAGACGAACATCATGACGGTCCGTGACGGAAAACTGCCAGCCACAAGGGCACCGACGCATAGGGGCACAGCCCGCCTTAGACTTGCGTTTTGCCCCCGAACCTGACATGATGCGAAACAATTAAGGAAAAAAAACAGAACAGTTCTCGGCGTCGAATATAATAGAAAAAACAACGCTCTTATCAGTTGGCGATAGCGAGAAAAAAACGGGATGAAGGAGAAATGCGGTCTATGAAGACAGCGTCAGTGAACAACAGATAGGCCTTGTGACGCAGTAACTATACTCTCTGCGCAGCCTCTCGGGTGAGAGAAACAGAACTGGGATGGAGGAGGAGTCTGCGGCACCTAACGTCGCAGCAGAGATATATATATATATATATATACATATATATATATATACATATATATATACATATACAACATACATACATACATACACATATACATATACACACATATACATATACACACACACACACACACACACACACACACACACACACACACACACACACAGTAATATATAATATATATATAAAAAAGCTCCCGTGGCGGGTGCACGCCTCCGGCTTACACCCAGCAGTAATGAATGGAGAAGATTGACAAAGGAAGATTAGCATTTTCCAAGAGAGAAAACAGGTCGCAATCTGTGGCCAGTTCGAAGGGAGGTGAATGCAGGTTACTCACCTGTAACAGGAGTTCTAGGAGTGGTATATTTTGTTCATCCACACTTACTGGCAGGTTCCTTGCCGCTTTAAATCTTGCCGGAAGATCTTCAAGCTGGCTCCTCCCACCCACCCGGGTGGTAAAACTCTCGACTCCGCCCCATGATGTCAGATCTAGCCCGCTGGAAGCCAGGTTGCGTGTCGAAGCTGGGGAGGTTGGGTGAGTTGTGTGGATGAACAACATATACCACTCCTAGAACTCCTGTTGTAGGTGAGTAACCTGTATTTCTAGGGACGTGGATATGTTTTCAATCCACACTTACTGGCAGACTCCTGGCAGTTCTCTGGGAGGAGGGAGGCAAGGCGCGCACCCCCTATACTTACTTGGGAATAAGGACTGGAGAACTGAGGTCCCAAAACCAGCATCCCGGCGTGACTCAAGGTCGATGTGGCAGTGGGTAATGAAGGTGTGTGCCGACTTCCAGGTAGCAGTCCTGCAGATTTCCTGGATAGGGACGTCCCTGGAAGCAGCTACTGAAGCAGCGATATGGCAGGTAGAATGAGCTCTTATCCCTTTGGGAGGCTCCATGCCCGCCAACCTATAGCAGAGATCTATGCAGGAGGTTACCTACCTGCCTATCGTCCCCTTGGCTGCAGGTCTGCCAGGTGCGGCTCCAGCGCAGGTGACAAACAGCTGGTGAACCTCTCCCCGAACTTCAGCCATCCGCTCCTTATAATAAGAGAGCACTCTTCTAGGCTCCAGAGTATGGAGACTATATTCGGCCTCCGAGGTGTGACTGGGGTAGAACACCGGCAGAGTCAACACATGGTTAAGGTGACACTCCGACACCACCTTCGGAAGGAATTTCGGGTGGGGGTGCAGGACAATCTTGTCCCTGTGGAAGGCCAGATAAGGAGACGCTATGGAAAGCGCCTGGAGCTCTTCCATCCTTCTGGCTGATGTGACAGCCACCAAGGAGGTCTTCCATGACAGGTGAGAGATGTCACACCTGTGCATCGGTATGAATGGCTTGTCCATGAACTTAGCCAATACCAGCAGTGGATCCCACGGAGGTGGAGGTTCTCGCACCGGAGGGGATATGTGATCAAGGCCTTTGAAAAAGCACCCGCCCACCTTCTCCTGCACCACCGACTGCTTTCTGGCCCGCGCCCAGTAAGCAGAGATGGCTGCCAGGTGCACCTTAAGGGTCATCGACCGAAACCCTAGCTAAGAAAGGGACCACAGGTAGTCCAGAATGCTAGCCAAAGAACAGGAAGAAGAGTCCAACCCCTTATCCTGACTCCAAATGGAGAATCTCTTCCATTTGAAGGCATAGCATTTTCTGGTCGACTCCTTACAGGATGCCTCAACAACGCTGAGGACCTCGTCGGAAAGACCAAAAGCCTGGAACTCTAGCCGCTCAGGAACCAGGCAGTCAAGTGCAGGGACTGAAGGTCCAGGTGGAGTACCCTCCCCTTGCTGACTGAGATCAGGTCCAGGCAGGCTGGAAGCCGCATCGGGAGCCTGGAACTGAGGCTGAGGAGATCTGGATACCAGAACTGGCAGGGCCAGTCTGGGGCTACCAGAATCACCTGCGCCTTGTCTCTCTTCACCTTGAGAAGCACCTTGTGGATCAAGGGAAATGGAGGGAAGGCATAGAAGAGGCCCGGGGTCCACGGCCTCGAGAAGGCATCCCCCTGCAGCGAGCCCTGCTGAGGGGGGCGGGCATGAAACAGCCTCACCTGAGGAGTGCCCCAGTGGGAGAACAGATCTTGTACTACCTCCAGCAGGCGAGACCACTCATGAGATGCAGCACCTATCCAGCTGAGGGTATCGGCCAGAGTGTTGGAGGCTCCTGCCACATGGACGGCTAGGAGATCCGCCTCCAGTCTGCTCACGAGAGACCAAGTGCAGACAGCCTCCTTGCACAGAGGCAAGGAGTGTGTCCCGCCCTGACGGTTTAGGTAGTATATGGTCGTGGTGTTGTCCATCTGGACCTGGACCACTTGACCCTGTACAAACTGAGCGAAGGCGGTGAGGGCTAGTCGGACCACTTGAAGCTCTAGCAGGTTGATGTGGCATCAAGACTCCTGAGTGGACCAGAGGCCGTGCGCTCTGAGCTCCCCCAGATAGGCACCCCAACCCAGAGAGGAGTTGGTCGTCAGAGTGACTGTCGGCTCCGGGCGGACAAACGGGATACCCTCCTGCAGATGAGCTGGAACAAGCCACTACTGGAGGCCATTCCACATCTCCTGGGTCACTGTCACTGGCTGGTCCAGAGGACCAGAGCGCTATGACCACTGGTGGGCCAGCCCCCACTGCAGGGGACACATGTGCCAGCGGGCCCAACGGACCATGCTGGTGCAGGCTGCCATGAGGCCCAGGAGGCGCAGGAAGTCCCGGGCAGGGCGCAATTACCCAACCAGAAATGATTGGGCAAAAGAGGAAAGGACCTCTGCCCTGTCCGCTGGGAGGCGGCTCTGGCTCAAAGAGAGCGAGCTCTGCCCAGATGAATTGAATCACCCGCGATAGCACGGAGTTCTGATTTTGCCTGCTAAGGAGGCCAATCTGAGAGCAGACCTGGAGGGCCAGATCCTGGACTGCTCCACCTCCAACTTGGAGGGGGCTGCAATCAGCCAGTCATCCAGGTAAGGGTACACCCTGACCCTTCAGCGCCACAGGAATGCTGTCACCACTGCCATGCATTTGGTGAAGACCCTGGGAGCTGGAGAGAGGCCGAAGGGTATGGCCTGGAACTCGTAATGGGATCCCTCTGCCCTGAAGTGGAGGACTTGCTGGTGAAACGGATGGATTGGGACGTGAAAGAACGCATCCTTAAGGTCCAGAGAACAGAACCACATGCCTTGTTCCAAGGATGGGATGATCTGAGCCAGAGTGACCATCCTGAAGGTACCAGACCTTAGGAACTTGTTCAGGTCTTGTAGGTCTAGAATGGTGCGCCAGCCCCCCATCCGTTTTGGGACCAGAAGTACCTGGACACAAACCCTGGGTCTGGAGGAGGATTCGCCACCTCTTTTTGAGGAGCAAGGCAATGTCAGCTTGACGAGTCGACAGAGGCTGCAGAACCCGTAGCCCCCCTTGGGGTGATGGCTCGATAGGGTGGGGACTGCTCAAATTCCAGAGGCAGACCCCTGCCTACCACTTCCAACACCCAGCAGTCCGTGGGGATATCGAAGTGGCGGAACCGACCCCCCACGGGGGGAACCCGGGGAGGAGTGACTAGGTTGGGGCAACACCCCTCAACCAGTCACTGGGCAGGCTTGGAGGAAGGGCCGGCCGAGGAGCCACCTGGTCCTTTCCCTCCCGGCTTCCTGCTGGAGGAAGCAGCAAGCTTGGCTTTGGGGTGCCAAGTGCGAGCCTGCTGGCCCTGATGCTGGTGTTGCTGGGCTGAACATGCCGCAGGGGCTGAAGGACAAAAGGCCTTACGCCGCTGCCGGCCTTTGTCCTTCTGGGCAGACGTGACCGAGTCCAAGGTGGCACTGGACTTCTCGATCCGCTGCAGATGATCCTCCACCCCGAGACCGAACAAGTCTGTACCCAAGAAGGGAACATCTGCCAGCTTGTGCTGCATATCTGCCGTAAAGGTGGAGATCCGCAGCTAAGCTTTGCGGCGCATGGCCACCTGGGCCGCTACTGACAGGGCAGCGATGTCCAAGGAAGTTTGGAGCTGCTGTTTGGCCACCGCCCTTCCCTGATCCTGCACGTGCTTGACAGTCATCTGAAGGTCAGCCGGGAGATGAGGAATCACCTCATCCAGGGAGCCCAAAAGGGCGTGTGAAAAGTGTGCCATCAGGACGGCCGAGCTAGCCTGGCGAAGGCCTAAGGAGGCAGCAGCATAGACTTTCCACCCGGAGTAGTCCAATTTCTTGGACTCCTTATCGGGTGGCTTGTCCACATCCCGAGCGTTCCCAGAACGCCGGAAAACACTGTCACTAGCCCCTCCGCAGAGGGGTGCTCCGAGAAAGCAGAGAGTGAACCGGTGAGAACAGCATACTTCCGAGCCATCCTGGCTGAAGGTGCTGGACAAGAAGCTGGCTGCTACCATAGCTCCAGGGCCGGCCAACAATGGCTTTGGCCACCGGGAAGGCCTCCGTAGGGGAATTCCCTCAGTCCAGTATCTCTGTGAGGGGATACTTGGCTAGTTTTGAAACGGGTTCAAGCTTCATCCCAGTGGACTCTGAGATGAGTCTAAGCATTCCAAGGAACGAGGATGGGCTCTCATCCACCAACTGACCCCCAGTGGACTCCAGGTCAAGCAGCCTGGAGAACAAGGAGTTGTCGTCGTCAGACTCAGAGGAGTCTGCAAACAGCTGCCGAGCACCTGAGCCACCCTCCACCTGCAGAGGTCGATCGGGAGTGACGGTGACAGACAACCGATGGGGCAAGCCCTGACCCGACAGAGAATCCTTGGTCGGGGCCCCAGTTTTAGGTTGTGGAGGCGGGGGTTCCACCACAATGGGTGGTGCAGTCGGTGTCGGCCGAACAACCGGTGCCGGCTTCGGCTCCTCGACTACTAAGAGGGGTTGTTTCAGCCACTCCGGTGACAGCCACTTAATGGCCGGAGAAGGCAACGGGGTCTGCTTATTCCCGGACAATAAGAGCTGCTGCCACATTAGATCCTCGTAGCGCCGACGCAACTTGCGCCGGAGCCTATACTCTAAAGAGGACAACGAGGATAAGCGGCTCTGCCGCTTTCCATGGTGCCAAGACAGAGACCGCTGACATCAGCGGGACCGACTGGACCTGGAAGAGGTCCGAGACCTTTGGGGATTCCAAGGGTGGGTCTGAGAGGGGGCGGGGGAAACCCGCTTCTCCCTCGGTTCAGGGACCTTAACCGGGGACTCCGGCACAGGAGGCACAGGCAAATCCTCCGTTTCCACCAGGGGAACCGGTGAAGAAGGGTTGTCGGCTTCTCCAGTAGAAAAACCGTCTGACGGCTGACCTGACTGGGACGCCATGAAGCCAGCGGCCTTAGAACTACTGTTACAAGCGAGTAACCTGTTCTTCTAGGAGCATGGATATGTTGTTCATCCACACTGTTTGGCAGACTCCAAGCAGTTCTCCAGGAGGAGGGAGACAAGGCGCACACCCCTACTTAGGAAGTCGATCGGAGGCTGAGGAGCCAGCCTTCGACGGGCAGTGAGCTGCTGCTCCACGATGTAGCCCTGGATAGTCTTGTGATGGCGGGTCCGGGTTCATTGGTTGAACTTGCCGCAGTCCGGGCAGGCTTTGACGTTGTGATCAGGGCCCAAACAGAAGAGGCACTGAGAATGACAGTCTATGGCAGGAATCTGCTGCATGCACGGACACTTGGATTTCTGCCATGAGGCTGAAGACAGACGATAAACTAGTGATAGATTGATACTTTTACAGAAAAAATAAAAGAAAACTGGTACTTTTGACAGAAGAAAATTGCAGTTGACAGATGCAATGAGGCATCAGAGGAGCCGAAGCGCACGGGTTGACGGCGGGAAAAGAACTGAGGTGGGGCTGGGGACTGACCCCTTTATGCAGAGGGTGACGTCGGGGGGGTGGACTGATATAAGGGGCGGCCCCCAGCTGGGCAATGCTGGCTAGAAGTTTTCCGTGGAGTCCTAGTGCCTGGCGGCATCGTCCTTATGGTGTAGCTTGCTGCAGGAGCTAACACTCTAAGTAAGATCAATACCACCCTCCCCTTGGTAAAGAGGACTGGTTCCAAACAGGGTAAAGAACAACACAAAAAAGGAGATCTAGATGCCCTAGTCATACCTGTGTGCATCAAAACATTAAGTTAAGCCAGTGATTAATGGCAACATTAAGAACCCCCCAAAAAGTACTGCTGAACCTGATTTAGGTTATGTAAGGGAACGTAGGGATGGGAGGTCTAAGCCTACTGGGAGATCCCTTGATAGAAACATTATTATGGTAAGCAATTTTTTTCTTCAAACCCCTGGAATCTCCCAGTAGTATTAGACACATGTGGACTATCAAGCAGTGCCTTGGGAGGTGGGTACATAACCTACTTAGGAAAAAGGTTCTACAATATTGCAGTGCCAAACCTAGCATCAGTCCTGGACTGAATGTCCAGGCAATAGTGCTTTGTGAAGGTGTGGCATGTACTCCAGGTAGCTGCTTTACAGATTTCCAGCAAAGGAATATCCCTTGCAGCTGCCACAGAGGCAAGCAGTTCCATGAGTGGAATGTGCCCAGAGGCCCTGCGGTGGATGTTTCTCAGCCTTACTGTAGCAGAACTGGATACTGGATGCAGGATACTATCCAATGTGCAACTGACCTTTTTGAGGCAGGCCTGCATCTTCCCACATCACCATAGGTAATGAACAGTTGTGAGTGGGAATCCCTGATGTCCTTAATACGGGTGATGTAATAGCTGAGAGACCTTTTTACATCCAAGCTATGAAGCTTCAATTCCCCCTGAGCTGGATTTGACTGTGAAAAAAACAAAATAAAAAAAACACAGGAAGGGTGATGGACTGGTTCAAGTGAAACTCAGATACCACCTTTGAAAGGAATTTCCTGTTAGTCCCAAGGACCACTTTGTCCTTATAGAAGATAATGTATTTACGATCAGTGCAAAGAGCTTGGAGCTTGCATACTTCTTGTTGAAATAACTGCCACTAGGTAAAATTTTTTCCATGTGACATATTTCAGATCAGCCATAGCCACTGGCTCATAGGGAGGTTCCATGAGTTTGGCTATGCACAAATCCAGATTCCAAGGAGGGAATGGTTCCCTAACAGGAGGAAACATGTGCCAAACCGTTGAAAATTTTCCTTAAAAAAAAAAAAAAAAAAGGGGGTGTGAAGCTATTGTTCTCTGAGCATTTGCAGATAAACAGATACTGCTGCCAAGTGAACCCTAAGGGTTGCAGGCCTGAGGCCTAAAGCCTGCAAGTGCACCAGATAATCAAGCACCGTAGATAAGCTTGCCTTAAGGGGACTGAATTGCTTAGGTATGCACCAGATGGAAATTTTCACCAACCTAAGGACCTCCTCCTACAGGTTACATTTAGAGCGTTCTAACTCCTCAAGAACCAAGGCTTCAGGTGAAGGCTCTTGAGGTTCGGAAAAAAACATCTGACCTTGAACAGCTGTTAGGAGATTGTACCTCTGGGGAAGACTAATATGTTGCTTGGGGGAGCAACAGAGTATTATGGCTACCTGGCCCAGTCTGGAGCAACCATTATCATGGTTGCAGACAGACTCCTCAGTTTCAGAAGGACTCTTGATACCAGTGGAAATGGAGGAAACGCACACAGGTATTTCCCTGTCCAATCCAGGGCCAACGCCTCCATGGGCACTGTGACCAAGAAGGGGGCCTGCAGCAATAAAGAGGAAGCTGGTGGTTTTCTTTTGAGGCAAACAGATCGATTTCTGGGATGTCCCCACGTCTGAAAACTGTGTCCAACACTTGCTTGTTTAAAGCCTATGATTCTGACCGATTCTGCTGAGTGAATCTGCCAGTGTATTGTTCTTTCCTGGGAGATGAATGGCAGACAGATGCACTTCCAGGGAACATGCAAGGTACCAAATCTTCATGGCTTCTGTGCACAGCCTTGAGGACCTTGTACCTCCTGCTTGTTGATGTACCACATGGTGGCTGTGTTGTCTCCTGACCTGGACTGACTGAGCCCTCAATTAAGGAGCAAAGGCCTTTACGGCAAGGATGACTGCTCTCAACTCCTAACAGGTTGATATGCAGCCTGGACTCCTGAGGTGACCAAATTCTACCGATATTGAGGTTGCCTGTGTGTGCTCCCATCCTAGGAGGGAAGATCTGTTAGAACCATAGTGTGGTGCTGTTGCTGAAAAGGGATGCTCTGTCTGAGGTCGTCCCTTTCTTTCCACCACTGCAGAGCCAGTAGAAGGGTTTTTTAAATTTTTTTTTTTTTTAAATGGCACACGCTATGAAAAGGGATCCCTTTTTTGGGACCAATGGGATCTCAGGTGATATTGAATATCCCTGATCTGAAACCTGGAGCCAGATACTACTGCGGTAGTTGAGGCCATGTGTCCTAGTAATGCTAGGAATGGTCTTGCAGTCATGGGCTGACCCAAGGCAAAAGAGTTTGCTAGGGTCAGTAAATTGGTCACGCTCTCTCCTGTGAGAGAAAAGCCTTGCCCTAAATGGTATCCAGTTCTGCTCCAATGAAATCCAGAGACTGAACTGGCTCCATCTGGAACTTTTGAGCACTGATAAGGAAAAGTAGTTACGCAAGAACGTACTGTAACAGTAGATCTTAGAGAGGAGCTCTTGCAGCAGGCTATTACCATTAGGACTATGTCACCAGGCACTAGGATCCCACTGCAAATTTCTAGCTAGCAGTCTCAGCGGGACCCACCCCGATGCTGGCTCCGCTCAGACGTCGGCCAATGGTATATCAGGGGGTGGTCCTCGGCCCCACCTCAGTTCACCTGCCAGAGACCCAGTGAGAGGACCGGCAGGCAGACCGGGAGAGAGCATGCCATAGACAGAGATGCAGAACTCACCAGGGGGAAGGAGGGAGGGAAAGCAGTGCCTGCTGCAAGAGCTCCTCTCGAAGATCTACTGTTATGGTAAGTTCTTACGTAACTGTACTATCTTACTTCGAGTGGGATACCTTGCAGCAGGCTATTACCATTGGGATTAAATCCCAAGCAACCCCGGGAACAGGAAGAAGGTAAGTCTGGGAGGAGGCTAGAAGCACTGAAGCCCTTAAGAGGCAATTTTGACAGAAGGCCTTGGAGGACCACAAGGCTAAAACCTGCCCTTCTCCTAGAGGCAATGTCCAGGCTGTAGTGCTTGATAAAAGTATGCACTGAGCTGCAGGTAGCCACTGCACAGATGTCTCCAATGGAGATGTTATGCAAAGAGGCAAATGAAGTAGCCACTCCCCTAGTAGAAAGACCCCTAACTGGGCCCGGTAGAGGCTTGTACTTCCTGCAACAGAAAACAATGCAGCTGACCAGCTACTTAGAAAGTGTCTGCTTAGACGCAGGGTTGCCTTTGCAGTGTGGCACAAAGGCCACAAACAACTGCTCCGTTTTACAGAGCAGAGCAGGTAAGGTAGTAATGCAACACCCTGGGGACACCCAAGGTATGTAGGATTGCTTCCCCTCTATTTGAGCGATCTGAGTAGTAAACAGGGAGGTTGATGTCCTGGTTCAACGTAAGCTCGGACACCGCCTTTGGTAAAAACTTAGGATTCATCCTTAAGGACACCCTATCCTTATGAGAAATCAAATAAGGCTCCTTACACATCAGGGCCTGAAGCTCAAACTCTCCAGGCTGAGGTAACGGCAACTAAAAATAAGGCTATCCAAGACAGGTGTTGGCTGCACCTGCGGGGTGTGGACCAGCAGAGGAACCACTGGCAGCTGCCAGGGAAGCATGGGACTTTGGGGCTGAGTCTTACCCTGCCCCACTATGGCCCACTGCTGCCAGAGGAACTCCTCATAGAACCTACGCCTTTTCTGGTGGTGCCTCCCCTCTCTCAAGGACAAAGAGGACAGAAGCCTTGCCACTAGTGCCTCCAGGTTGAGCGGGAATGAGAGCGCGACTTCCTCGACCGTTGACAAATCGGGTGTCGGTGGGAAGGGTCATCCTGGGGCTGGCCACAGACCACGTACCTGCCCATGTGCACCAACACCGATGTGGAGGACCTGACCCAGACGGCAGCTTGTCCGTAACCAGGTTCAGTGGGGAGACCAGTCATGCCAGGTCCCGCAGAGTCAGAATTGGGAGCGCCAAGGTCTGTGGGCCGAATCCTTGACCTCATCAGACAGTGGGTCCACCGGGTTGAGGAATATCTCGACCAGCTGGTCAACTGGAATCAAAGTTGACTGGTTTGTCGGCAATGCTAAGGAACCTTCGACCTGCCTAACCTGTCCCTCGACCAAGGGGAGCTCAACCTCCGCTTAGCAGTCAGTTGAGTTGAGGGACTAGCAGGACCATGATCTCTCCCTGTCCCACGACCAGCAGTGGTGGTGCTGCGAAGACTTCACCTTGGTCTTCGACCAAGAGCCGTGAAAGACAGGGCTCTCCACAAAGGACTGGAAGGACCAGCACAATTTACAGAACTGACCTGTGAAGGTCTCTCCAATACTGGCTCCAGCTGGAAGCAGCACAGAGGCCGATGAGGTGCCCGCCATGACTGCCGCCACTTCCATGGAGGCAAGCTGTGCTGCAGACCCAGCAGCTGCTGAGGCCATTTTAACCAACCTTTGGATCCTGTTCTGAAGGCTGACCCTTAGCGAGCTGGAGCTTTCTCTCCTAAAGGGATTCTGGGAGCATGGAGAGGCAAAGGCCACACCCCGACATGTGTTGCCAGTTTAGGCAGTACATGCATATGTCGTGTGGATTGGTGACTGACATTTTCTGGTGGTACTGAACACAGAACTTGAATCCGGTCTTCTTTCGATCCATTGCAGCCATGAACAGTTGAGAAACCCACAAATTAGTTTCAAAAATGTTTAATAACTGTTCGTTTATGGTGTAGAGAAAAATCCTTAGCAGAGCGCAAAGGAGGTGACCTGTTCTTCCAGTGGAAAGAGATCTGATGTCAAGGGGCGGAGTTGGGGGTATATCTACCTGGGTGGTGGGAGGAGCTTAGCTTAAAGACATCTGGCGTATCATCACCCTCCAGTGAACTGCCAGAATATGGATAAAATACCATACCTCTAGAAGCAAGGGTTTTGAGCAACTCCTGTTTTGCATTACCCTCAGGCAAGGCATGTGCAGCAGCTTTAGCCTTCCAACTTAGGGTATTCTGATATTTTATCATGTGGGCCTGGTAATTTGCAATATGCAGACCCCAAAAAGGCAGAGGTATAGGTACATTTACCCAGTACATACAACCTCCTGGATTTCTCATCGGGAAGGAGGGGACTCTGGTGTCTAGGTGTCCTGGATCTATCATGGGCAGCCATGATCATCACTGAATTAGTCTCAGGCTGATTAGCATAAAAAGGTTTACCAGAAGGGGCACAGTACATTTTCTCAGCTTTTCTGGAAACAGTTGGAATAGTGTTTGGCCTATACCAGGCTGCATAGGTAGCATCCTCCAATGCTGGATACAGGGGAAGAACAACAGCAGAAGGAGATACTGGGACCTCCAGAAACTCCAGCAGGATCTTCTTAGTGGAATATTGCTCCTCCAAGGTAAAGCTCATGGCAACTTCCATTTGCTGCATCATGGCAAAAAAGGAAGAATCCCCTGGAGGTGACCTGGGTGTATTCACTACATAGTCCTCACTGTAGGAGAAGACTGGAGCTGGTACCATGCATATATTGGCTGTCCTCAGCATAGCCTTCCTCCTCCTACTCGTCCTCTTCCATGAGGAGGTCAGGATTATACTCATTCGTCATCATACCTCCCACCAACATGAATGGAGGAGCATGCCGGCAACGTTAGCGGTGGCTGAAGACGTTTATTCCGCACTGTATTAGAGTGCAGCATCGATGGGGTAGTTATAGTAGTAATCCGCATTGATGGGCTCACTGTACTCGGAGGTAGGACTGGCAGTAGGCACCATATCATATATGGGAATGATAGGAGCACTGCCTGTGCATCAAACACCACTGTGTAGTGGTTGTGACTGCAGTAGTTGACAGCAGAGGTTGGATCTCTGGTGACAACAGCGATATACCAGCTGTAATAGGCCCAGCAGCGCCTATGCCAAGCCCCGACCTTGGTGTCTGGTCAACAGTTGGGGGGTGCTGACTGAGTGGACGGCACTGTAATTCGGGATGTACCTGGAGTCTGCAGCAGCAACCTGGATCTCGCCAGGGAAGCCCTTTGTTCCCGTGCTTGTGGCTCCCCAAGGAGGATTTGTCCTTGGACTTAGATAACGATTTGGTCGACTGGGTAGGAGATGCAGACTTGTCCTGTAGCTGCTGTTCTATTGCCGCTAGGGTCTTTTTGGAGAAATTTCTCTAATGCCCCCTTTTTGTGTCACCTGGTGGTGCAGTTGAATCCCCGGCAGATTTCATAGGGTTTCACGTTCTGAGAGAGAGAAATAGGCAGCTGACACCTTGTCTGTGTCATCCTTGAAGATTTGTTTGCCACAATTGCAATATCAAAAAAGCATCAACTGTTCTTTGGTGGCATACAAGCCACCGAAAATCACTACTAAAGTGATTACTATTTTTACAGGAAAAATAAAGAAAATCGTGGCTTTTCACAGTGGTGTTTCCGATACGGGGCCGATGAGTGTGATCAATGGTGGGAAAAGAACTGTGGAGAGGTGGTGACACCCATGTTTATGTAGATGCAGGAACAGGACGTCATTGTGGGTGGCCCATGGATTGCAAAGTTTCTGTATGGTTCTAGGACTGATGTGGGTATAGTTCCAAAAGTGTGGCCTGATGAAAGAGATGACCTCAAAGACCAAGGATTTTGAGAAGGCTGTTTTTTTATATAGAACAAAGGCTAGCCATATACTATAACTGTTATTTTTACTGAAGATGTACCCAAGCTCACAGAAAACATGTTATATTTACTGTTGGGTGAGCTGCGACAAAGCTTGAAGGTAGGGGAGATCACAATTAGTACATTTCAATGGCAGTGAACATTCTGATCCTTAGTATCCTGAATCAATTCAGTATTCCAACCACGTAAACGGCAGTATTCTAAATAAAACAGCAGGAATATTCCACTTGTATTTCAAATATTAATGGAATATTGCACCACAAAACAAAATACTCAGTATTTGGAACATGCCCCAAGCCTAAATGCTTTGAGCATGTGCATAACCTCTGATGCTTTCTTCTCAGGGTGCCACTTAAAACATCAGAGTGTGTGGTGCCATACCAGGCAGTATAATGAGCATGCTAGAAGTACTGCTTATTCCGAATACTGCAACTTGTGTGTAAACTGGGAATATAACTGAAATGTATATTCAAGTGCTAACACAGTATTCGGAGTATTCTAAATACTAAGGCCCTGTAGCTGCACTGAATGGAATACTGAACCAATCAGAGTAGCTTTCATAATGCTGATTTAAGAAAGCAGTATTGTTAGCCAGTTCAGTTTCATCTTCTCTTCACTAACCTGGATTACCACTCTTGGAGACTGGGAGAAGTACCATAGAGGAATTCCGAAGAGACTCATCAAGGCAGTTTTGGTCTCGTAGGTTTCAGAACATCTAGTACTTAGGATGCTGCCACCTGAAGGTAAAAGAAAATTCAACATACATGAAAACAGCAATTTAGTGACTGATGAATCTTAGGATGGAAGGACACAGTTTAGCCTAGTTCAAATGCAGAGCTGTGAATCTGACATCCATGTCTGAATGCCACAAACGCGGCTTACTTACTGTGTGACCCTAAGCAAGTTCCATAGCCTCCCTACACTTCTCTAATTTGTCTTTGCTGTTTGAATCTACCCGAACACCTAATGGCAGCAATATTTCCTCCCCGCCAACTCCTGGACTCTAAAGTCTTTTCCACCTTTATATCGCGTTTCTAGTTTTACGCATGGTCTGAAGCAAACATCTAACATTTTGTCTTTGTGCAACTGTTTTACCAAATTTATATTCTTAGTTTTAGAATAGGTTTTCATTCCTACAATTTTCATGTTGGTGATTTATCTTGTTTTATTTTAAATGTTTGTTTTTTTTGTATGACAAGGATTTCTATGACAATGTGTACTTGCTGACAATAGAAAGAGAGAAAAAGAGAAGAGTGAAAGGACAGAAAAAAAAGAAAGAAGCAAGATACAGTTTGTATGAAAGGTGCTTTATCAAAACTTTGGAAAAACAAACTTGTTACTATTTTCCATCGACTACAGAAAGCATTATTTTATTTGAATGGGGTGTATGTAAAGCTCAACATGGACAGCAGTTCTAAGTGGCCAACACCTGGCTGGAAGACTTTAGGACCAACCAGTTCACAAAGATGGACGGTCAGACCCTTTGGCCTCAATTTGTTTAGGATTACTTACCTTCTATAACACTATCCGATGTACTGTAGCTTTTTTTTTTTTTTAACCTGCTTCCTTTTTCATAGTAAAAGTGTAAAGATGACTACTGGTGCACGAAAACTGGTTTTGCTTATTGTCCAGGTAAGTGTGCAGGGTCCCTCAAAGCCTGAAAGCTCAGGAAAATGTATTTTTGGGCTTACCTGCCAGGGTCAGCAGTCCAAATATAGTTATCAAAATCAGCCATATATTAAATCAAGGCAGCAGTGGCAGAACTGCTACTTTCTTTTTTTTTTTTATACTTTATTTTTTCCTTTTGTTATAAGCATAACAGGTATACATCTCATAGTAGACAAACCATCTGTAGTTTTACATCACCATTGGGATCCACAATGGATCTCTTAATCACAGGAGTTCTATGCATCCACTATATATTTCTACAACATGTGGAGGAACCTAACATACTCTTATTCCCATATATTTAATACATACTAGATTTTTGCTGTGAACAGAGCCCAAGAGCTACATGGCATAATCCAAAATTAGTAAAATACATATATTTTCAAGTCCAGTACTTAGCCACGCTCCTACAAGTGAAGCTAATGGTGCCATGCAACTACCTAAATGTAAAAGGAGTAAAAAAGGAAAAAGCAGTTTAGCAGTAACCTGCAGCCTGAATATATCACTTGACAGACTGAAGTGAACAGTTATTAAGCCTAAAGTTAGACAAGATAATATCTCAACCTAGAAACTATGACTTCTCATGTAAATCTCTCGCAGCTTAATAGCCAATATATTTTGTCCTATAACGTACTATGCTACAGTGTTCAAATGATATTTGTTCTTAATCTTGAACCAGTTCCTGAATTACTGTAAAAGAAAAGGATCCGAGGGAACAACTATGCATTGGCTATTATTCTAACATTGCGAGATTCAAATTCAATCTAAAGTGATTACTCAGTAACTCAAGAGTCCCGGAGGCCTTGGGAGAACGTCATGATGTCCCCTCGTCGTCTTCCTCGTCCGATCAGACAGTTCTCTTACGGGATTCAGCCACTTTTCGGTCGGCCCATTTACCAGCTTCAACGGGGTCTGTAAACAAGTATACTTTACTTTGGTATACAATTCTGAGTCATGCTGGAAAATTCACTGTATGTGGGATTCCTATTTCACGAAGAACTCGCCTTACTCCATCAAATTTTTTACGGCGCTGCCTGGTAGAGTAGCTAATGTCCGGAAAGAAATGCACCTGTTGGTCGTATTGCAATAATGGTGCTACTCTTCTGGCCTGTTTGAGTATTCTGTCCCGCGCTGCCACTCCCGAAGTCACCAGCATGAGAGTCCGAGGAGCCCCAGTGTTCTGTGGTCTGCCTCTCAGGCTCACTTGGTACAGTTTTCTGACCTCTCAATCAATGTCCAAATTCTCCGGGGCTAGTTTTTCAGTGAGCCACTCGTGAATACCCAAGGTCGGATGATCGCCCTCCAGACCCACCGGGAGACCTAGTATCCGAATATTCGCAGCCCGAGCATGATTCTCAAGGGCCTCCAGTCTAGCCTTCAGATGTTGGTTCTCCCTAATGAGGAGCGTAGTCGGTGCGGTCGAAGCATCTGCCTGCTTGTGAACCTCCCGAATATCTCCTTTAATGCCCTCGACTGTCGCTTCCAGGAGCACCACTCTTCCACTGAAATCATCTACTTTCTGGTTGAGGGCTGACACAGATGCTATAAGGGTCTGAAGTTTGTGACCCAGAGTGGAAATAGTTTCTCCAGTATTAGGCCTGTCCTCCTCGACCATGGCGTCTTCCACTCTCCCAGCTCCTCCGGTTGCTTTACTTTTCCCCGCTCCTCCCGAATACTTTTCCTTCTTAGGATTATCCATCCTGATGTTTTCTGGGTCGCTCGATTCGATGCTGCAGTCCAAATTTCACTTTTATGAGTGCAAAATGTAAAATAGGGTAATTTTCTCTCCAGGCTGCAAGGAGCTGACAAAATCTGCTGCACACAGCTCAGGCTCCACAGCGTCCCCCTCAGAACTGCTACTTTCAATGCCTGAAAGCCCAGTTTGCATCTTGAGTGCCCCAGAGAAAGCCATCCTACCCAAGAAAGGATGGCAGTGTAGCCAGCAGCTGCTACTGTCACCTAGGGGACCACAGGTGACAGTATAGCTGGGACGCAGGTGTGATGAGTCTCAGTGCATGCGCATGCCTTGATGTCCAAGGATGGGGACTATAAGGGAAAACGGGAAATTAAGTCCCCTCCCAGAGGATGAATGTCCCGCCCACAGGCCACCTTGACCTTGGCTCCGCTCCTTTCTACTCCTAATTGAGAACTCGAATGGGGCAAGACATTGAATAGGGATTGATAAGAGTCTAGCAGGCAAGCACACCTTCATTAGAGTGGTTTACTGAGACTAGATGCAAACCCTTCAGAAGTGTCACCAGCTGGGGCACTATGGTATGTGGAAGGAGGTCTGTAAAGGAAGATTACGCATCCACAGTTAAAAAAAAAAAAAAAACATCTGTGGAGAAAAAGTGGCAAACTATAAAAATGGATTCAGCATGGCTGCCTGTTGGCCATCATGTGTCTTTGCTGTTGACCGGGGTTCAACAGCCAACTCTGGCAACTGGGGAGGGAATGAACTGCTTCCAGCACCACGAGGACCCCCTGTGGAGGGCCAGGTAGCTTGATTCCCCAAGGGGCTCCACTGTGTCATCCAAGGCCAACAGTGTTTGTGGCACTGCCATCTAGTGGGTGGAGGGAGGGAAGGGAGGAAATAAACCATAGTGTAGTCTACACAACAGTGGCAGGCACACTCAGCCCTGCTCTATGTGGACTTCTGTCGAGAGGCCGTCAGGGGTAGAGGATAATGAGGCATAAGGGTACGTAAATGAGAAGGACAGATTATAGGTGCAATAAAGGCAAACTGGGCTTTAGTGGAAGGACATAAGAAAATAACTGTCACTGCAGGCCCAGGACACCATGCTGCATCGCTCAAACATGGGATTTTGTGGTGTGGGACCAACGGTATCTGACCAGTGTTGTGTTGGTCACGGCTGCTAAGCTAGTATGGATGAGGCATTCAGGAAGGAGAAGAGGTAGTGATTGAACTGGAGTGGTCCGACTATGTCCATACTTTTAGGCCACCCCAGAGCTGCAAAGCTGCAGAGGAGATGGTCTGCCCTGCCATAGGCAGCACAGCGAGTCTAGCCAGGTGCAGGTGGTACCATCTGTTGTGGCAGCAAAGTAGTTCCACAAATTATTTTTTTTTTTTTTTATTTTATATATAGATTCATATTTACAACCTTTGAGCCAGGGGCTCATTTACAAAGGTTCTTCGTCACAGAGAGGTCATACAGGCAATCTGGAACATTTCACACTTACAGTACATATTTAGTACATGCGTATACCTACAGAGGGGCTGGGGCCAGGAGGGAGTAGTTGGGGTTCTGTCAAGAGGACTTTGTCAGGTACGTAGAGTAAGTAGCAGAGCATCTGTTAAAGACAGGTGCAGCTGCGGTTGTTAAACAATAGGCTTCGGAGGGCAGTTTTGAAGGAGGCAATTTTGGGTACGTTGGAGACTGATGCAGGGAGGGAGTTAAACCAGTACGGGGCTCTGTAGCAGAATGATCTCTGTGCCTAGGTGGTCCTAGTTCTGGGTACAAATTGCAAGAACACAGTGCAGCAACAGAGACCAACAGGGAACAGTCTAATCCTTCAGTGAGTCTCCAGACTTCTTTTACTCCTCAGTCTGGTGGTGGAAAGTTTTAGATAAAGAAAGGTTATGCAATATAAAGTACAGCTACTTAAGAACTTACCATAACAGTAGATCTTCGAGAGAAGCTCTTGCAGCAGGTAACATACAAGACTGTAGCTGCCCGGCGACAGGACCCCCACGGCAAACTTCTGTTCAGCAGTACCAAGCGGGGACCGCCCCTCCCGCCATCCCATGTGGTATAAAAGGCGGTGGTCCCAAGCGTGCCCCAGTTCTTGCACCCCCAGAAACACCGGCAGTCGGATATACGACAAAAACTGTTGCATTAGTTTTGGAAACGGCACTTTCTCATCCAGCAATAATGGATAGCATTCGCATACAACAGGATATCTCCAGGGGGAAGGAGGGAGTATACCTGCTGCAAGAGCTTCTCTCGAAGATCTACTGTTATGGTAAGTTCTTATGTAACTGTACCATCTTACTTAGAGAGTCGGCTCTTGCAGCAGGTAACACATATAAGACCAAGTCCCAAGCAGTATAAACTTAAGACAACTATCTTGGGTGGAAGGAGTAGGGAAGGAAGAGATCCCTTTACGAGATAAGACCCTGCAGCACAGCCAGGCCAAACCCTGCTCTATGCCTTGATGCAATATCCAGGCTGTAATGCTTGATGAATGTGTGGACTGTATGCCATGTGGCTGCTGTGCATATGTCCGGAGTGGAAACATTCTTTAGAGCTGCAAAAGAAGCAGCAACACCTCTGGCTGAATGACCCAGTACCAGTCCCGACAGGGGTTTCTCGTATTTCTGGTAACAGTAAGTGATGCAATGCAACAGCTAACGAGAGAGAGTCTGCTTGCCCACAGGGCAACCTAAAGACCGACAGGTGAAGGAGAGAGTTGATCGGATTTCCTGCTCCCCCTGGTTCTTGGTTCTGGACAGGTGATATCGCAAGGCGAGATGAACTTCCAAAGTATGGAGAAGAACCTCACCCTTATTGGAATGGTTCAGATAATAAACCGGAAGTTGAACATCCTGGTTTAATGTCATCTCTGTAACCACCTTGGGAAGAAACCCGGTTTTTGTGGAAAGTCAAATAAGGCTCTTTATACATCAGAGCCTGAAGCTCAGAACTTCTTCGAGCAGAAGTAATAGCAACCAAAAATAATGTTTTCCAAGAGAGAAAACATAGCTCGCAATCTGCGGCAGGTTCGGGGGGGGGGGGGTAGAGTGAGCTTCTCCAAAATGAAAAGAAGATACCAAGGGGGAACAGGATCATTAATGGGAGGCTTTATATGGAGGATGCCTCTAAGGAAGGTACTGGTAACCTCCAATTGAGCCACTGTTCTGCCAAGGACAGGAATGTGGTAGGCAGAAACAGCGGCCAGGTGTACCTTAATGGAAGAGTAGCCAAGACCTGACTCCAAAAGAAATAACAGGTATTCCAATAGAAGACTGACCAGACAGACAGGCCAAGGGATCCAGACGATGTGCTGTGGCCCACAAGCAGAAGCGCTTCCATTTCATAGCATAAGTGGCTCTTGTGGAGGGTTTTCTAGCCTCCACCAGGACTTCAGCAATCTTGTCTGAAACTCCAAAACGCAGTTTAACTAGGTTTTCAGGAGCCATGCATGAAGATGCAGGGATTGCAAGTTCAGATGAACTAAGGTCTCGTTGTCCTGGGAAAGTGAGTGAGAGCTCAGTGGAAGCACAACTGGAGGAGCCACTGCAAGTTATTGCAATAGAGGAAACCAGATTTTTTAGGACCACAGAGGAGCTATGAGGATCATAGCGGTTCCCTCAGTCTGCGCCTTGAGGAGTACCCTCTGAAGGAGCAGGAACGCCAGGAAAACGTAAAGAAACCTCCCCTTCCAGGAGAGGGACAACGCGTATTGCCAGAAAGCACCAGGCTCGGGATCTAGTAAGCAAAAAATACAGGTTACTCACCTGTAACAGGAGTTCTAGGAATGGTATATGTTGTTCATCCACACTGTCTGGCAGGTTCCTTGCCGCTTTAAATCTTGCCGGAAGGTCTTCAAGTTGGCTCCTCCCACCCACCCGGTGGTAAACTCTCAGCTCCGCCCCATGACGCCAGATCTAGCCCGCTGGAAGCTCAGGTTGTGCGTCGAAGCCAGGGAGGTCGGGTGGGTCGTGTGGATGAACAACATATACCATTCCTAGAACTCCTGTTACAGGTGAGTAACCTGTATTTCTAGGGACACGGATATGTTGTTCATCCACACTGTCTGGCAGACTCCTAGCAGTTCTCCGGGAGGAGGGAGGCAAGGCGCACACCCCCTACTTAGGGAATAGAGACTGGAGAACTGAGGCCCCAAAACCAGCATCCCGATGTGACTCAAGGTCGATGTAGTAATGGGTGATGAAGGTGTGTGCTGACTTCCAGGTAGCAGCCCTGCAGATATCCTGGATAGGGACGTCCCTGGAAGCAGCCACCGATGCAGCAGTATGACAGGTAGAATGAGCTCTTATCCCTCTGGGAGGCTCCATGCCCGCCAACTTGTAGCAGAGATCTATGCAGGAGGTGACCCACCTGCTTATCGTCCGCTTGGCTGCAGGTCTGCCAGGTGCGGCTTCAGCGTAGGTGACAAACAGCTGGCGAACCTCTCCCCATTTCAGCCGTGCGCTCCTTATAATAAGCGAGCGCCATTCTAGGGTCCAAAGTATGGAGCCTGTATTCGGCCTCCGAGGTGTGATTGGGGTAGAACACCGGACGAGTCAACACCTGGTTAAGGTGAAACTCTGACACCACCTTCAGAAGGAATTTCGGGGGCAGGGACAACCTTGTCCCTGTGGAAGACCAGGTAGGGAGACTCAATGCAGAGCGCCTGGAGTTCTCCCATCCTTCTGGCTGACGTGATAGCCACCAAGAAGGCGGTCTTCCACGACAGGTGAGAGAGTTCACACTGTGCATTGGTTCGAATGGCTTGCCCATGAGCTTAGCCAGTACCAGCAGTAAATCCCACAGAGGTGGAGGTTCTCGCACTGGAGGGGAAATGTGATCAAGGCCTTTGAAAACGCGCCAGACCACCTTCTGCTGCGCCACCGACTGCTCCCCGGCCAGCGCCTGGTAAGCAGAGATGGCTGCCAGGTGCACCCTTAGGGTTGTCGACCTAAGCCCTTAACTAGAAAGGGACCATAAATAGTCCAATATGCTTGCCAAAGGACAGGAGGAAGGGTCCAAGCCCTTGCCCTGACACCAAATGGAAAATCTCTTCCATTTGAAGGCATAGCATTTCCTGGTCGACTCCTTACGGGACGCCTCAACAACATTGAGGACCTCGTCGGAAAGACCCAAAGCCTGGAACTCTAGCCGCTCAGGAACCAGGCCGTCAGGTGCAGGGATTGAAGGTCCGGATGGAACACCTTCCCCTGATTGACTGAGAGCAGGTCCGGGCGAGCTGGAAGCTGCCTCGGAGCCTGTACCTGAGGCTGAGGAGATCTGGGTACCAGAACTGGCGGGGCCAGTCTGGGGCTATCAGGATCACCTGCGCCTTGTCCCTCCTTGCTTTGAGAAGCACCTTGTGAATCAAGGGAAATGGGGGAAAGGCGTAGAAGAGGCCTGGGGTCCATAGCCTCGAGAACGCATCCCCCTGCAGCGAGCCCTGCTGAGGGGGGCGGGCATGAAACAGCCTCAGCTTCGCATTCTCCTTGGAGGCAAACAGGTCCACCTGAGGTGGGCCCCAGTGGGAGAACAGATCTTGTACTACCTCCGGCAGGAAAGATCACTCGTGAGATGCAGCCCCTATCCGGCTCAGGGCATCAGCCAGGGTGTTGGAGGCTCCTGCCACATGAATGGCTAGGAGATCCGCCTCCAGGCTGCGCCACGAGTGACCAAATGCGGAGAGCTTCCTTGCAAAGAAGCAAGGAGCGGCCCCGCCCTGGCGGTTTAGGTAATACATGGTCGCGGTATGTCCGCCTGAACTCGGACCACTTGACCCCGGAGAAACTGAGCAAAGGCGGTGAGAACTAGGCGGACCGCTCGGAGCTCCAGCAGGTTGATGTGGCATCGGGACTCCCGCGGGGACCAAAGGCCGTGCGCACGGTGTTCCCCCAGATGGGCAGCCCAACCCATCAGAGAGGCATCGGTAGATAGAGAGACCGTCGGCTCGGGGCGGACAAACTGGATGCCCTCCTGCAGATGAGATGGAACGGTCCACCACCGGAGAGCATTCCACATCTCCTGGAGTCACCATCACTAGCTGGTCCAATGGATTGCAGCGCTGTGACCACTGGCTGGCCAGTCCCCACTGAAGGGGGCGCATGTGCCAGCGTGCCCAATGGACCATGCTGGTACAGGCCGCCATGAGACCCAGGAGGCGCAGGAAGTCCTGGGCAGGGCGCAATTGCCCAACCAGAAATGATTGGGCAAAGGAGGTAAGAACCTCAGCCCTGTCCGCCGGGAGCCGTGCTCTGGCTCGAAGAGAGTCGAGCTCTGCCCCGATAAACAGAATCACCTGCTTCGGCTCGAGTTCCGACTTGGCCTCGTTGATGAGAAGGCTGACTTGAGAGCAAACCTGGAGGGCAAGATCTCTGGACCGCTCCACCTCCTGTCTGGAGGGGGCTGCTATCAGCCAATCATCCAGGTAAGGGTACACCCGGACCCCTCGGTGCCGCAGGAAAGCTGTCACCACTGCAATGCATTTGGTGAAGACCCTGGGAGCTGGAGACAGGTCAAGCGCATGGCTCGAACTCAAGAGGGATCCCTCCGTCCGAAAGCTAAGGAATCTCCGATGTGACAGACGGATAGGGACGTGAAAGAACGCGTCCTGCAGGTCCAGAGAGCAGAACCACACGCCGTGTTCCAGGGATGGTATTATCTGAGCCAGAGTGACCATCCTGAAGGTTCGAGACCTTAGGAACTTGTTCAGGTCGTGTAGGTCGAGAATGGGGCGCCAGCCCCCCGTCCGTTTCGGAACCAGGAAGTACCTGGACACAAACCCCGGGTCTGAGGGAGGATCCGCTACCTCCCTGATCACCTCCTTTTGGAGGAGGAGAGCGATGTCAGCCCGATGAGCCGACAGTGAGGCTGCGGACCCCAGGCCCCCCGAGTGCGTGACGGCTCTGAAGGGCCTGGAGCCTGCTCGAATCCTAGAGGCAGTCCTTTCCACCACCTTCCAGTACCCACCTGTCCGTGGTAATAATGGACCAGGTGGAAAGGAAGTGCGAGCCGCCCCCATGGGGGAACCTGGGGTGAGGTAGCAGGGTTGGGGCGACACCTCTCAGCCCGTCACTGGACAGGCTTGGAGGAGGGACCGGCCGAGGGACCTCCTGGGCCTTTACCTCCCTGCTTCCTGTTGGAGGAAGCTCCGGCTTGGGTTTGGGATGCCAAGCCCGAGCCTGCTGGCCCTGATGCTGGGCCGGACGCGCGGGCCGCAGAAGACGAAAAGGGCTTAGGCTGTGGTTTGGCGGCCCTTTGTCCTTCTGAGCCGGAAGAGACCGAGTCCAAGGTAGCACTGGACTTCTCGATCCTCTGCAGGTGACCTTCCATCCCAGGGCCGAAGAGGTCAGTCCCCAAAAGGAACATCCGCCAACCGTGCTGGGTATCCAGGCAAAGGTGGATATCCTCAGCCAAGCCCATGCCTCACATAGCCACTGCGGCCGCCACAGACCTGGCACATGAGTCCCCAATATCTAAAGCAGTCTGGAGCTGCTGTTTGGCCACTGCCTGCCCTGGTCCCGCCCTGCCTGACCGTAGTCTGCAGATCCAGCGGGGAAGATGAGGGACACTCATCCAGGGAGCCCAACAGGGCATGAGAAAAAAGTGCCATGAGGACGGCCGAACTGGCCTGGTGAAGACCGAGGGAGGACGCAGCATAGACTTTTCGCCCGGCATAGTCCAATTTCTTGGACTCCTTGTCGGGAGGTTTTCCCACATCCCTAGCGTTCCCGGCACGCCGAAAAACGCCGTCGGTAACCAACCCCTCAGCAGAGGGGTGTTCCGAAAAACCGGACAGGGAACCAGTAGGGACCGCATACTTCCTGGCCATCCTGGCCGAAGGCGCAGGACAGGAAGCAGGGTGCTGCCAGAGCTCCAAGGCCGGACCCACTATGGCCTCGGCCACTGGAAAGGCCTCCGTAGGGGAATCCCCTCGGTCCAAAATCTCCATGAGGGGATACCTGGCCCGTTTAGAAACGGGTTCAAGCTTCATCCCGGTGGACTCCGAGATGAGCCGAAGTAATCCTAGGAAGGACGAAGGGCTATCGTCCACCGACTGTCCTCCTGAGGACTCCAAGTCCATTCGCTTGGAGAAAAGGGAGGAATCATCCTCGGACGAGTCCTCAAAGGGCTGCCTCGGGCTGAGCCACCCTCACCCGCCGAGGTCTATCGGGAGTGAGGGTGACAGACAGCCTATGGGGCAGTCCCTGAGCCGACCGAGAATTTTTGGTCGGAGCCCCAACTAACGGCTGTGGAGGCGGAGGTTCCACCGGAATCGGTGGGGCAGCTGGAATGGCCGAACCGGCCTGGGAACAGGCTCCTCGGCTAAAACGAGGGGTTGTTTCGGCCGCTCCGGTGACAGCCACTTAATGGCGGGAAGATGACGGCGCCAGCTTATTCCTGGTCAGAAGGAGCTGTTGCCACATGAGTTCCTCATACCTCCGGACGCACCTGCTGCCAAGCCTCCCTCGTCCGAGGAGGAGGAAGAGCGGTGCGCGCCACTTGCACGCGGTGCGAGACCGCCTATGACAGCGGGATCGGTTGGACCGTGAAGATGTCCGAGACAGAGACTCGCTAGGCCGAGGACGTGCGCGGGAGGTCGGGAATCGCACTCCTCGGTTCGACTTCCATCCAAGGCTCCGGAACTGAGGCACAGACGAGCCGACGATCCTCCCAACTCCCACGGGAGAACCGGGAGAAGTTCTCAGCTTCTCCAGCCGACAACTCATCCAACGGGTCGAGAAAAATCTCGACCGTCGACGGGAGTCTCGGTCAACTGGCCTGACGGGAATCCGTGGAAACCAGTGGCCGAAGTCAAGGGTTTGATCAAGTCGACGGTCGACAACTAGGGAGAGGGATCTTTCCCGTCCCAAGAGCGTCGACAGTGAGACTTACTCTTGCTCTCTTTTTGGACCCAGAAAGCGGTCCAGAAGAAGAAAAATTACTCACCTTAGTAATGTTGTTTCTTCTAATGGAGTCTTGCTATATTATGACAAGTTGCAGTTTGTCCCACCACTAGAACTGCTCCGGAGGTGAAATAGTTAAATCCATTCCATGAATGGAACTTTGAGCACAAGCTCTAAGATAGAAGTTCTGTCTGTGTAGTTTCAAACCTGAACTGTCAGATCTTTTGAGCAAAAACTCACCAAGGTCTGTGTGGAAGCTGTAACCTACACTAGCCAACTGGCTACCTAATAATAACACCTATTGCTGGTCCCAACACCAAAGACTCAAGTCAGGGGATGAATTAATATGTAATTTAACAATATGGAGAAATAACACAGAGAATAATAAACACCACCACAAACCCCCAGAAAGGGGTGAAGCATACAAAAGGCATAAAATAGTGCCCACACTAGGTTGCCCACACCATACCCAAAGTAAAAGTTCTGAGAGGGGCAGGCTTGGGGAGTTCATAATATAGCAAGACTCCATTCAAGAAACAACATTACTTAAGGTGAGTAATTTTTCTTCAAACAACATGAAGTCTTGCTATATTATGACAAGTTGCGAGACTACACAGCAGTACCTCCATGGAGGAGGACAGAACCTACTTAGGGAATAGGCTCTGAAGCACAGCTGTGCCAAACCGAGGCATCTCTCTAGCCTGGACATCCAGGAGTAATGCTTGGTGAAAATGTGCCGTTTTCCAAGTAGCAGCCTGGCATATCTCCAATATAGGGATGTCTCTGGCAGCAGCTAGAGGCGCGGCTGTATCTGGTAGAATGAGCCCGCCAGTCAGAGGGGATCTCTGCCCAGTTTCTGATAACAAAATTGGATACAAGAGACAATCCACCTGGCAACTGATCTTAGTGGCAGGTTCCTTTCCCAACCTCACCATAAGTGAGGAAAAGTTGGAGGATTCGAACCTGTGACCCTTGGAATGTTCTAAATAGTAACTAGGGCCCTCAACATCCAAACTGTGCAATCTCCTCTCACCAGAAGAGGGTGTTCAGTGAAGAATACTGGAAGGGAGATAGATTGGTTAAGATGGAAATCTGAAACCACCTTAGGCAAAAACTTCCTGTTAGTCCTGAGGACTACCTTATCCCTGTGGAAAGAAATAAAGTCAGTTTCACTGACAAGGCTTGCAACTCACTTATCGTCTAGCAGAAGTGATAGCCCTAGGAAAACAGTTTTCCAAGTTAGATCTTCAGCTCTGCAGAAACAGAGAGGTTCAAAGGGGTTGCATTAACTAGGCAATGCAAACATTAAGGTCCCAGGCAGGGGCTGGATCCCAAAAGGTGGATTAGTATGGGTAATCCCTTAAAAACTTGGAAAACACAGGGTGAGCGGAAAGAAAGGACGACTTTCCTGCTTGAAACAAAGCAGAGAGACAGCTGCCAAATGAACTCTCAGGTAGCTGTCTGAGGCCCAAGGAATTAAGATGGACCATGTAATCTAACACAATGGGCAAATCAGCAGATTCTGGGGAAATATGCTTCCCAGAACACCAAATGGAAAACCTTTTCCACTTAGAATTATAAGTAGTCTAGTGGAAGGCTTCTAGAAGCCTTTGAATTTCAAGAACACCCTGAGAGAGGTGCAAGTCAGCAAATTCTAACTCCTCAAGAGCCAGGCCTTGAGGTTGAGGGATTTGAGGTTCGGATACCAAACTCTCTCCTGGGCACAGGATAATAGGTTGTGATTCCTGGGGAGACACAGGGGAAGATTGACTGTCAGGACAGAAGGAGTGGGTACCAGGGCTGCCTGGCCCAATCCGGGGCAATCAGAATCACCCTGCAAGGCTGGGATCTGATTTTGACTAACACTTTGAATAGGAGAGGAAAGGGGGGAAAAGCATAAAGAAACTTCCCTTCCCAATCCAGAAGGAGGGCGTCCAGGGGGACTGAGCCCAACACTGGAGGCCTGCAGCAGAACAGTGGAAGTTGGTGATTGTCTGGGGCTGCAAAAAGATCTATCTGAGGGGTGCCCCATCTGGCAAAGACTATCCCCAGTACTTGAGGATCCAGGGACCATTCGTGATGGCCCTGAGAAATCCTGCTGAGAGCATCTGCTAGAACATTGTCCTTTCCTGGAAGGTGAACTGCTATGAGGGAAGTGTCAGGAATAGGCCAGAGACCACAACTTCATTGCCTCGTGCACAAGGTCAAGACCGAGTGCCCCCTGCTTGTTGATGTACCACATTGTTGTGGTGTTGTCTGTTCTGACTTGTACCACTTTGTTCTGAAACAGATGCAGAAAACACTCTGAGTGCTAAAAAGACAGCTCTGAGTTCCAGCAAATTGATGTGGAACAGAGATTCCTGGGGAGACCACACTCCCTGAGTGGAGAGGTCGCCTCTGGGCTCCCCACCCCAGGAGGGAAGCATCTGTAGTGAGAGTCAGCGTGTGAGCAGGGGAATGAAGGGGACCCCTAATCTTAAATTGCTCTGATCCTGCCACCACTGGAGGGCCTGGATCAAGGTTCGAGTGACTGGGACCAACTTGGAAAGGGGGTCTCTTCTCTGAGACCAATAGGTTCTCAAGTGAAACTGAATGTCTCATCTGAATCTTGCTCCCTGCACTACAGCTGTGGATGCAGCCATGTGACCCAGGAGCTGCAAAAAGTGTCATGCTGGTCGAGAGACCCGCAGAGTGAAGGAGGAGGCCAGAGCCACCAAGTTCCTTACCCTTTCTAAGGGAAGAAAAGCTCTGGCCCGGTTTGTGTCCAATTCTGCACCTATAAAGGTGAGTACCTGGACTGGTTCCAGAACCCACTTTGGTAGATTTAGCAGGAAGCCCAGGGAGTGAGAAGCTGCTGGGTGACTTGCAGGTGAGATTTTACTTGTGCTGGGGACTGGCCTACAATGAGCCAGTCATCTAGACAGGGAAAAACAGCAATCCTTTGCCTCCTTAAGTGAGCCACTGCTACTGCCAGACATTTTGTGAATACCCTTGGGGCAGAGGTCAAGCCGAAGGGCATTGCTCTGAACTGATAATGACCTGAGGGCAGTTCGAATCTGAGGTACTTTCGGTGGGAGCTTCTGATTAGGACGTGAAAATAGGCATCCTTGAGATCCAGGGAAGCTAGCTAGTCCCCTGGCCTTAGAGAAGGTAAAATCATTGCCAGAGTTACCATTCTGAACTTTGGTTTCAAAAGATGCTTGTTCAGATATCTGAGGTCTAAGATGGGCCGCCATTCTCCTGTCTTTTTGGGGTAAGGAAGTCATCTGGAATACAGACCCTGCCCTGGTGTAGGGAGGAACCCTTTCTACTGCTCTGAGAGCCAACAGGGTTGAGACCTCTGCTTCTAGAGCAAGGGTCTCTAAGAACTTGCAGGTAGAAGAGGCCTGGCTCTCATCTTGGGGAACTTTTGAAGCTGAGAACAGACCCTGGCTTACTACTTCCAGAACCCACTTGTCTGAGGTTAAAGACACCCAGTTCTGACTGAAGTAAGCCAACCTGCCCCTACTGGTAAAGGAGAATCGCCCTGGGCACCCCATCAGGGTGCCTGCTTGCAGGAGCTTTAGGCTGAGGGTGGGAGCAGGCCTGCCCACACCCGTCTGCCTCTGCTCTCTGAAGAACCCCTCTGAGCATAAGCAGAGGAGGCCTGAGTTTGGTAGAAAGGCCTGTGGAAAGGCCTACCCCTACCCCTGGGGTGTGCCTCTGGGAGTGGCTTGCCGCTCCTTAGCTTGGGCACTTTTGTAAGTAGTCCCATATTCATCCATCTTTTCATATAATTCTTTGTCTGCTCCCCAAACAGAGAATTTCCCACCACAGGAAAATCCATAGCCTTAGTCTGGGTATCCTGTGAGAGGCTAGTACACCTGAGCCAGGCCAACCTACGAAAAGCTACAGATGTGGCCATGACTCTAGAGGAGACATCATTAACATCCACAGCAGCATGAAACTGCACCTTAGAAGCCTCAATGCCATCGGCAGCCACCTGTTCCAGCTCGCTAGCAAGCTGGCCATGGGCTTGTTTGGCTAATTCCATAACAGTATCCCATCTAGATTTCTGATACCTTGCTACATAAGCCATATAATTTGCTTGCCTGAGTCCCAAGGACGCTGCCATGTACTGTTTTTTTGCCATGGCATCAATCTTCCTGGAATCCTTGTCAGGAGGATGTGAAGCCAGGGGAATATTAGCTTTATCACAGGCTGCAGCCTGAACTACCCAACATGACTGCATTGCTGAGAAAGGAATTCTGTATCAGGACCTGACAATGTGTACCTTCTGTCCATCTTTTTATCTACAGGAGGCACAGAATTAGGAGTTTTTAAGATTTTTATTGTTTGTTTCCTAAAAGACTTGTGCAAAGGAATAGACAATTTCCTAGACTCTGGAATATCCATCATTTCTACAAAATCAGGCTCCTCTTGCTCATCCACAGCTTCTTCCAAAGGAAGCTGGAGGGTTTCAGCAACTTTCTTGTAAAACATAAAATGACAGAGGGACTCAGAAAGCATAGGGGGAGATTCTAAAGGTCTGTCTGGGGAAATGTCCGGTTCAATGGGCACACCCAGACCCTCCCAGCCACATTCATACTGTTCATAATCATCCTCCCCCTTCTCTGGTTCATAAAACTCCTCAACCTCATATTCTTGAACCGATGGAACCGGACGAACCGACCTTTTACCAGATAGTGGCGGTTCGGATGGGACCGGAGACAGTGACTGGACAATTTGAATAGCTCTTGCTATCTCTGCAGCAGTTGGAGAAGGGATTTTGGAATCCAAACCTGCTGACTTCCTTGTTCTCTTTACTGGAACTGGTTCCTCCGAACCAGCTTTTCTTTTGCCCGAGGAAGTCTCGCCCTGGTCAGAGGGCACTCCCTCCGATTCGGTTGGCACCGAACTGGGTTGGCCATCCGGGTCAGCGGACTTTTTGGCCTCTCGTTCCCTGAGCCTGCCCAATCTCTTTTCCAGGGTGGCTGCAGGGAAATTCTTACAAATCTGGCAGTCTGACTGGAGGTGGTCAAACCCCAGACAATAAACACATGTGGTGTGTGGGTCAGCCTTGGCAAAGACTTCCCCACAGACATCAGTGTTGAAACCCAGTGGGCCGCGTTTTTCTTTTGGGTTTCTCAGACATAATGCCAGCCTAACCAGAAAAACTTGCCCTTTAAACGGCAGTGCCAGGCAAGACACCCTTATCGGTTCCTAACCGTGTCACGGGTATTGGAAAAAAACGTAAATAAATCAGTTTTTTTTTAGAACCGATAAGAACCGGGAACCGCACTCTAAAATGACAAGCTTTAAAATTTTTATGCTTTTAACCCAGCTGATCGGTTCAAAACCGAACCGATAAACTTACAAGTTCCACACAGAAGATACAATTTTAAATTACTTACGATACCACAGACAGAGCTTGAACAAACGGTTTTGCGGTTAAAATAAAACTATTCTCTGTTGAATTGAACCGAGAAAACACTGTTTAAACCGAGAAATGAACCGAGCAGTAGGAGAAATCTCCGGAGCGACTGTTCAGTGAGGCGGAGTAAAGAATCTGACAGTTCAGGTTTGAAACTACACAGACAGAGCTTCTATCTTAGAGCTCGTGCTCAAAGTTCCATTCATGGAATGGATTTAACTATTTCACCTCCGGAGCAGTTCTAGTGGTGGGACAAACTGCAACTTGTCATAATATAGCAAGACTTCATGTTGTTTGAAGTTGGACCCTCACCTTTTGTTGAGAGGGTCAGACAAAGCTCCTTAAAAGAAGCCGAATAAGAGGCACCGAGAGATAGCGGGACAAATGCCGCAGCCGAGGTAGAAGCAGCCCGTGCCGCCTCCTCTTCGAGGGCCATCATCTGCTCGAGCTGATCCGCCGAGCCCGCCGCCGGACACCGCCGACCGGGCCTCTTTTGACTTAACCAAGGAAATCCTTCGGGACGCCTAGTTGTAACGGGCAGCAGGTCTTCGAGGACGAGGGCCAAAAGGAAGAGCACAGGTCGAGGCCTGTGGGTGTGCTCAAGGCCCAAGCAGTAAACGCATGTGGAGTGCGGATCCGTCCGAGACATCTTCTGCCCGCAAGGGCATCTCCAGAAACCGGGAGTCGATTTGTCCATCGCAGCCGCGAGGGAGAGAAGACCGAAGTCTGTTTAGCAAAAACTTTTAATTTCGAAAATTCGAAGAATTAGGAACCAGTCTTATACGCAGAGCGTTAAGGAGGGAACCTGAGCTTCCAAGCGGTAAGGAAGATCTGGCGTCATGGGGCGGAGCCGAGAGTTTTACCACCCGGGTGGGTGGGAGGAGCCAGCTTGAAGACCTTCCGGCAAGATTTAAAGCGGCAAGGAACCTGCCAGACAGTGTGGATGAACAACATATCCATGTCCCTAGAACTGGGCAGTTTTGCATTGGTGGCTGAGGCAAACTGGTCCTATTCGGGGGTTCCCCACGTGACAAACAGGACGTCGAGCACGGATTGGAGAAGCGACCATTTGTGAGCCCTTGACCTTGTTCGACTGAGGGCGTCTGCTAGAGTGTTCTGCACTCCCGGGACGTGGACCACCAAAATGGAGATTTGACGGGCAATGGTCCAGTCCCACACCCACATGGTCTCCCTGCAAAGGGAGTATGAGTGTGTGCCTCCCTGTTTGTTGATACAGAACACCACTGACATGTCCATCTGAATCAGAAGATGTCCAGGGTGGATTGCCATGCTCAAGGCCTGAAGCACGTAGAGAACGGCTCTAATTTCCAGGACATTAATGTGCAGAGACTCCTCGGTCGCAGACCAGGATCCCTGTGTCCTGTGAACCCCGAGGTGAGACCCCCATCCTGAGTTTGAGGCGTCCGTGGTAAGAACCTGTACGGGAACCGCCCTCTGGAATGGGATCTCTTCCTGTAAAAGCAGGAGAGGTCATCCACCAGGTTAATTCCAGGTGAACAGGCCGTGTCACCGCGACTGGGAGATCCAGGTCGTCCCATGTCTGATCCCACTGGACCCGAACAGTCCACTGGATGGTTCTCATCCTGAGCCTCGCAAAGGGAACGGTGACTATGGACGCTGCCAAGTGGCCCAGCAGCCGAAGCAAAAGTCTTGCCGTTACCATGGATGCTGAACAGACCTGGCCGGCAAGGAACCGCAGGCGGTCTGCCCTGTCCGGTGGCAGGCAAGCCCTTCCTTTGACAGTGTCGAGTATGACCCTTATGAATGGCAGCTGTTGCACAGGGGTCAGGGACGACTTCACCATGTTGATGGTGATCCCCAGGCTCTGGAAGAGGTTGCAGGTGTCCAGAATGGCAGAGTGCAGGCATTCCTTGGACCGAGCTGTGAGAAGCCAATCGTCTAGGTAAGGGAACACGTAGTGCCCCCTCCTTCAAAGTGCTGTGGCCACCACTGCGAGGCACTTCATGAACACCCTCGGAGACGAGGAGAGGCCAAAGAGCAGAGCCCTGAACTGGAAAGGCCTGCCCTGGAAGGAGAACCAGAGGTATTTCCTGTGATGTTATGCTATCCGGTTGTGGAGGTAGGCATCCTGCATGTCCAGGGACACTAGCCAGTCACCCTGCCTGACCACAGGAAATAGGCTCTGCAGGGTGACCATCCGGAATTTCTTGTACTCTACCCACAGGTTGAGATCGCAGAGGTCGAGAACTGGCCTCAAGTCTCCAGACTTCTTCGGGACCAGGAAGAAATGAGAATAAAACCTCGTTCCCCGCTGACTTGAAAGAACAGGTTCTATGGCCTTTTTGGAGAGCAGGGTATGTATTTCCTGTTGGATCAGACCTGCATGGTCCCTGGAATAACGGGATGGGGGTGGGGCCTGTCCAGTGGAATGTTGACAAACTCTATAGAGTGCCCCTTCTCTATAAGCTCGAGGACCCATTGGTCGGAGGTCACTCCTGTCCAGGCTGTTGCATAGAGAGAAGTGGCCTCCCACCTCCTCCCCCGGCGGAATATCCTGGTTGGGGGGGGGGGGTCGCCTGTGGCGTCAGGCAGTGGGGGAGGAGGGGCTGGGTGGGTTTAGGTTGTCGCGGTGCCTTCAGCAGCTCCTCTGTGGCCTCCACGTCAACTGTATCCACCCCATTAAAGCTGTTGGTGCTGGTAACGGGGCTGTTGGTCCCCCCTCAGCTATGAACACAAGACTGTCGAAATTGTGTTTCGGGCAGTACATGGACTGCAGTACATGGACTGCACGGAGAGGATGGCCTTACCGGAGTCCTGTAATCTGTTAATAGTGGTCTCTGTGTCCTCGCCAAAGAGGACGGAGCCTCTAAAGGGTGCATCCAGAACGCTGGACTGAACGTCTGGAGCAAACCCTGAAACCCTAAGCCAGGAGTGGCGACGTAGGCAAATGCCTGTGGCGGCAGCCCTAGCTGCAGTGTCCGCAGAGTCATAGGCAGAGCATAGGACGCGAGTGCCTACGTCTGACCTGGTTTGAAGCAGTTTGGCAAGTTCTGCCCTCTGGGGGCAATAGGGCATATCCTGAACAATGTCCAACCCTTGTTCCCAAAGGGCATTCTGGAATTGGGACCACGTGTGTCAGAAAGTTAAGACTTCTGACGCTGCAGGTGGCAGATGCGTACATCTTCCTGCCCATAGAATCCAGCTGCCTAGACTGTCAGGAGGCTGGGTGCTCAGATGTTTGGGCCTCTGCGAATGGTCATGGGATGCTGAGATTACCACCGAGTCTGCGGTTGGGTGCTTAGCCAAAAAAAGATGGTCTATAGGCGCCCTGTATAAATGGTCAGCCTTTTTAGGGACAGCCGTAGAACAGGGACGTCTCCGGGTGGTCTGGGTAACGTCTTGGAAGGTGTCCACCATGGGTGGGATGACTGCTGGTTTTGGTTTTTGCCTGAGGTATTTGGCAAGCTGTATACGCTCAGGGTTGAGGTCCTCTGTGTCCCACCCATGTTGGGCTGGATGTGGCGCATGACCTCCATAAAGGAAGGGTCATCTGGAGGAGATTTAGGAGTATCCTCTGGGTTCCTGGGAGAAGACTCCTCAAAGGGTGGGTCTGAGTAGTCAGACATTGGTAGTCGGAGGAAGACTCATAAGGTGACCGGTGCCTCCTGCGTTTATGGTGTCTCCCACTTGAGGAGCTAGAAGCACTGGATCTTCTTGACTTGGATCTATGGTGTTTTTTCTTTAACACCTCTTCCTTGGTCTACCAGGGGAGGAAGGGTGGTCGTTCCGACCCCCCTCAGCCGGGGGTGGGGGTCACATTTTGATACAGAGGAGGTACCGTGTCCGGAGCCTTGCCAGAGTCAGGATCCACGGGTGTGGATAGCTGGGGCTTAGGTGGCAAAAGATGTGATTTTACGGTCTCCCACCAGTGGGGAGAACAAGTCCTTCACCTGGGACATGTTTAACTTCAGAGAGTCTACAGGTGCAGCTGGCATCAGATTCGGGTAAGTACCAATATCGGTTCTATCCAGCGTTGGTATGTGGACAGGCGACGACAGGGCATCCTGGCTGTCGGGCCCTGAAAGTACGCTGGGGTCCGTCGTAAGGTCCTCCGGCGCCAGGGTGTCATCCGCTCAGACGTTGGTCTGAGCTAGCGTCGGCAGGGATGGTGATGTTGAAGGAGGAACTGGCATGTGGGTTTCCTTGGACTTACTTACCAAGGACAGACGTCTGTATTAGTCCGAGGCAGGTTTAAGTTCATCTGAGCCATGCTGGTAAGAAGTCTGAGTAGGCATTTATCGCCTGACTTCTGGGCCTGTTTTGGAGGAAGAGAAGAGGATCTCCCAGTAGAAGAACCTGTGGACTTGGAATTATCCTGGGAGTCGGTGCTACACAAGGAGGTCGACCGGGAGACGTGAGAGGACTTACCTTTGGAAGAAGTATGGGCTGCAGTCTGGTCCGGAAGCTGGATTTTTATAGGCTGGAGTGCCAGGCCTGAGGGTGCCAGTGTCTTCTCCTTGGCACCTGGCCCCAGAGCCTACGACTTGCCCTTGGAGCTGGGCCTGCCCGAGGCGGCTGTGGACTTTAGGACCGTGAGCTGGGACTTATGGTCCGAAGACTCCGAGTGGGAGGTCGAATGCGACCCGAAGGATCTGGACCTCGAGAGTGACCTCTCCCTTTCTCTGTCTTTTTCCTTATGCTTTTTGGAATGGTGTTGGTAATGGTGGGAAGACTCCCGCTCTGCGGAGGATCCTTTATGCAAGGCGGCCAACTGTTGCTGAATGAGGAAGGCCTGAAGTGACTTCTGCCGATGGACGATCGTCTGGCTGTTGAAGGATCGACAAAACTGGCAGGCCTTGGTGTTATGGTCTGAGCCCAGACAGAAAACACAGGCCACGCGGCCATACTTGGCGGGTATTTGCTTCCCACAGGCGCACTTGTTCGTGTGCCTAGGTGGGGATGAAGACATGCAGACTCTGCAGAAAAAAATGGAACGAATCTGAAAAAAAGGTTATTGTGGAAGTTCTAACTGGCGAAAGTCGAGCCATGGAGCTGATGAACGCACTGTCGATGGTGGGAAAGAACTGGGTCATGCTGGGGACCGCCGCCTTTTCTACCACATGGGACATCGGGGCAGGACGACATCGGGAGGGGCAGTCCCCACTTGGTACTGCTGATTAGACGTTTGCTGTGAGGTCCTGTAGCTGGGCAGCTACAGTCCTATATGTGTTACCTGCTGCAAGAGCAGACTCTCTAAGTAAGATCCAACTTTATAGAACTGGATATTACTGGGGACTGTAAATTACTAACTGAGCTCTCAGAACCTCAGAACTGATCAGTTCAAAGGAGCACACCACACCAAATCTTTAACACTACTCCGAGGGTAAAGACATCCAGGGGCACCAAGTTTCAAGCAAGTGAGCTCCCAAAGGCAACCCTAGACCAACTTCTGCTTACCAAGGGAATCAGAGAGGGAATCCCTACAATTATGTACAAGTTTGCACAGTGTGCCTGTTCATTACTGCTTATGAAGGGGGGACGGTGGTGCAGATGTGATAAATTTACCCTTGTTACCTTAAATTACTGTGGCACTACGTACCTTCCACTGCAGGAAGGTGCACCCAGTGAAGAAACAGGTAGTCATACAGTATCCAAGACTCCCTGGCATCATACTACTGCGCATCGGAGGATTTCCACTTTTCTGGTCCTGCCCACCCACAAGCATACGCAATCAACAACATTCTGGGGGAGCAAGTCAAGCAGTGTATGGTTACCCACAAAGCCAATAATGCCAGTGAACTGGTGCAGTACACCCTACATACACGGTGCAGGCATTACAGCTTGGCAGTTAGAGCACAGAGATGTGAAAGTGGAAAACCCAGCAAGCTCCGGTTTGCATTCCACAACCTCCAGCTGTATACTGTGTGACCCTTAGCAAGTCACTTAGCCTCTCTGTGATCCTGGGACACACCCGGAAATCAACTTTGGCTCAGTGTGCCTTTCCTGGTCAAAAATTATAAAGTAATTACCCTAGGAGGAGAGCGTCCTGGGGATGCTTGGAGTACTCCCAGTTGGTCTCCACTCAGATGTCCTAGGCTCGTAGCATGAACCAGAGTCATCAACACACCACAGCACAGTCCTCCACTGTTTGGGGCCACAGAGATGGCTTTATCAGTCCAAGTTTACAGTAAAAACTCTTACAACTGTAGAAATATAGTCATTCAACTTACAATACAGACATTTATGAGTGCTGATAAAATCTGTAGCAGTACAGAAACACATTCTGTTATTAGACAATGGGTGATAGTGAAGGAGAGAGGTTATGACTCATAGGCGAGGGAGAAAAGATTCGTTTTTAGTTGGGATTCAAAGAGAGGGGAAGAATTAATTAAAATTCTAGACAGAATTCTTTCATCAGTAGTGACAAGATTGTGAAGAGGAACTGCAAGGAGGTGGAAAAAGAAACAGCAGAGAGGATGTGGGGGACAGCAAGGGAGACCGAGCCGCTGAGACTGAAAGGGGGAAGTCCATGCAGAACCCGGAAAACTAGGAAGGGAATCTTAAATTGGACCCTGGAAGAGACAGGCAGCCTGTGGAGGTCCAGGAGGACTTGTGTTCTGTTATTACATGTTTAACTGTGCATGGGAAGGCAAGCAGTAACATTTAGGGTAAACTGGAATCTGGACGACTGGGACTCGAGGAATCTATGAAAGAGGAGCTGCTGCAGAAGTCTAGGTAAGACCAGTGCATAGACCAAGGAGTAGGGACATGGGCAATACCATGACAGTGGCTAATGGCAGTTTTTGCCACTACAGGAGATAAGGGAGGAAGAAGTACAATTATACAAGAACTTACCTTAACAGTAGATCTTTGAGAGGAGCTCTTGCAGCAGGTAATACCATTAGGACTAAGGCCGCCAGGTGGTAGGACACCACGGAAAAATCATCTAGCTAGCAGTTTGTGGCAGGGGACCACCCCCAATGTTGGCTCTACCCCGACTTCGGGTGTGGTATAAAGGGGCGGTCAGTTCTCCCATTAGAGACCCAGCTGAAATAAATCAGATGGAGAACCAAGGAGGATCACCCACTGCCAGAGAGAAGATAATGAAATTTGTCCCCGGGGCAAGTGGGTGGGAAAGCCATCTGCTGCAAGAGCGCCTCTCGAGGATCTACCGTTACGGTAAGTTCTTGCGCAACTGTACTATCTCACTTTGAGGAGGAGCTCTTGCAGCAGGTCATACCATTAGGACAGAGTCCCAAGCAATGCCCAAGAAGAGACCCAGGTCGGAAGGGTGGAGGACAAAAAGGCTGTAGGAAATCAGGAGAGAAGTCCCTGAAGGACCACTAGGCCGAAACCTGCTCTCCTCCTGGAAGCAATATCCAGACTGTAGTGCCTCACAAAGGTGTGCACTGAACTCCAAGTAGCAGCCGCACAGAGGTCTGCTGAGGAAACGTTCTGAAGGGAAGCGAAGGATGTCGCTATCCCTCTGATGGGAGTGACCCCTAACTGGTCCCGGTAGGGGCTTGTTGTGCTGCTGGTAGCAGAATGTAATGCAATGCACAAGCCACTTAGTGTTTGCTTTGTTATGGCACCCCCAGTTTTCTGTGGGCAAAGGAGAAACAACTGGTCTGTCTTTTTGGTGGAACTGGTCCAGACCAAATAGTAACGCAGGATTCTATGTAAATCCAGAGTGTGCAACAATGCTTCCCCTCTGTCTGAATACTCTGGGTAATAAACTGGTAGTTGGATGTCCTGGTTCAACGTGAACTCAGACACTACCTTTGGTAGAAACTTAGGGTTTGTACGCAGGGCTACCCTGCCTCTGTGAAAAATAAGATAAGGTTCTTTACACATCAGAGCCTGCAGTTCAGAAATCCTCCGGGCCGAGGTAATGGCAACTAAAAATAACACCTTCCAGGAGAGAAGGTGTAGCTCGCAACTTGCGGCTGGTTCAAATGGGGGTAAGGTGAGCTTTTCTAAAACAAACAGGAGATCCCAAGCTGGCACTGGGTCTCTCCCCTGGGGGTTTAGTCTGCAATATACCTCTTAGAAAGGTCATGCAAATGTCCAACTGTGCCAGAGTCTTCCCATTCATTGGTGCATGGTAAGCTGACAGAGCACAGAGATGCACCTTAATGGGCGAGTAGCTGAGGCCCAAGTCCGATAGGTGGAGAGGATACTCCAGCACAGATTCCACCGGACAACTGAGAGGATCCATGTGAAAGGGGGAGCGCCCACAAACAGAAACGCTTCCTTTTCATGGCATATGTAGCCCTGGTAGAGTGTTTTCTTGTTGCCACGAGCACCTCTGCCACTCTGAGGGATACGCCAAATCTATCCCTAGCGAAGTCCGCAGGAGCCAAGCATGCAGATGCAGGGACCAGAGGGCTGGATGGACCTACGTCCCTTGCTCTTGGGAGACCAAGTGAGTGGAGAGGGACAACAGAACCGGCGGTTCCGATGCCAGCTGTTGCAACAGTGGGAACCAAATCGGTCGAGACCAGAAGGGAGCTACCAGTATCATCCTGGCTCCAAAGGATCCTCTGAAGAGGAGGAAAGGCATACAGAAACCTCCCTGTCCAAGAGAGGGACAATGCATCTCACCAAAATACACCAGGCTCTGGATCTAGCAAACAGAAATTGGGCAGTTTGGCATTGTGGGGGGACGCAAAGAGGTCCAGTTCTGGCCAACCCCACCTTACGAAGAGGTAGTCTACGACTTCTTGCTATAATTCCCACTTGCGGTTCTGAGACCGAGAGCAACTTAAGCTGTCTGAGAGGACATTGTGAATCCCTGGCACATGGACTGCCATGAGATCCAGGCTGTGATCCACTGCCCAAGTCCATACCCTCATCGCCTCTCTGCATAGGTGATAATGTGTTCCCCCTTGCTTGTTGATATGGAAGACTACTGGGGTATTGCCTGACTGGACTAGAATGGGCCCAGGAAGGAGCACCCCTTGGAAGGCTTGAAGGGCATACAGCACGGCTCTCATCTCCAAAATATTTATGTGGAGAGACCGGTCCGTTGAATTCCAGGAACCCCTCATCTGATGAGAAGCAAGATGTGCTCCCCATCCCAGTCCAGAGGCATCCGTAGTAAGGATATGTTGTGGGCTGGGTCACTGGAAGGGAACGCCTGTGCTCAAATGGGTCGGGGTGAGCCACCAGATCAGGGACTGATTGTCCGCGCTGGAGATCCGAATGGGCTCCTCTAGCTAGTCCGTGCCTTGATCCCACTGAACCCCGAGGTGCCACTGCAGGATCCTCATGTTCAAACGTGCGAGGGGAACTGTGGGCTATGGCTGTGGCCATATGACCTAGAAGCTGCACCCTCGCAGGAACCAAGTCAGAGTCCTTTACCCTGTGAGCCACTTCTCTTGACCTTGATGCCATGTCTGCAGGCAGAAAGGCTTTCCCTTGGACTGTGTCCAGGACTGCTGCTATGTACTATAGCCTTTGAGCATGCCAAGGGTGCGACTTGGGCATGTTTAGGGTAATGCCTAGAGTCTGGAATAGACTGAACATCTCCTCCAAAGTCCTGTTCCACTGGTCTTCTGCTGGAGCTGTAAGAAGCAAATCTTCCACGTAGGGGTATACAAAGTGACCCCCTCTCCTGAGGGCCACCACCACTACTGCTAGGCACTTGGTAAAGATCCTTGGTGCTGATGACAGACTGAATGGCAGCTCCCTGAACTGGTAGTGCCCGCCTTGGAAGGTGAAGCGAAGGTACTTCCTGTGGGACGGCAGGATCTTGATGTGCATGTACGCCTCCTGCATGTTTAGGAGGCAAAGCCAGTCTCCTTGATGGAGCATGGGTAATAGGCTCATTAAAGTCCCTATTTTGAACAGTTTGTATTAAATAAAAATGTTCAGCTGGCTCAGATCCAGAATGGGACAGAGGTCTCCAGTCTTCTTTGGGACAAGGAAGAAATGGGAGTAAAATCCTTTGCCTCTTTGACCAGGGGGAACCTCCTGGATGTCTTGTCTAACAAGGCCTGTATTTCTGCCCACAGGAGAAGTGCATAGGAGGGTGAGCAGTGGGAGGGGACTGGTGGATTGTCTGGTGGGATCTGAGTAAACTCTAGGGAGTATCCCCTTTCCACCATTTGGAGGACCCATTTGTCAGACGTGATATTGGAGCATTCGGATAGGTAAAGGGTGAATCTCCCTCCTACCACCTCCCCCTGCACTTCCTCTGGTGGGGGGGTCGGGTTGGTGGAGGTCGTGCGGTAGTGGAGGGTGTAGGCAGGGGACGTCTGGGCGCCTTGGGATTTATGGAGCCCTGGGTGCCTGAAGGAACAGGGGCTCCTCTTTCGAAACCTCCCTTATGTTGTGTCTGGCATCTTCTTTGCTGTCCCTGATTTTTTCAAAAGGGACGGCATCGTGTGGCCTGTGGCTCTGACCTGTACATTCTGTGGACATCAGATACTGCTTTGCCAGAATCTTGCAGTCCCGTGATCAGTTTTTCAGTCTCCTGGCCAAACAGGACTGGTCCCTGAAAGGGAGCATCCAAAATAGCGTCCCGTAAATCCTGTCGGAAGCCAGAAACTCTGAGCCAGGCATGCCTCCGCATGCAAATGCCCGTGGCTACTTGTCTTGCAGCTGTATCTGTCGAGTCATAAAAGCTCCTTAGGATGTGCTTGTCTACGTCCATACCAGACTGTATGACAGCGAGGAGTTCTGCCTTACCCTCCGAATCTGGCTGGGCCTTGGCCAGGTCCATTGCCTTTACCCACAGGGACTTCTGGTACGTGACCATGTGGGCAAGGAAGTTTAATGACCTGATGGTGCAGGTTGCTGATGAGTACACCTTATGACCCATCTGGTCCAGCTGTTTGGACTCTGGGTCTGGGGGCTGGGCACTCATGTGACGTGGTTGCTGTGCCCTGCCATGGGCAGCTGTTAGAAACATGGAGTTGGCTTTCGGGTGTTCACCCAAGAAAGGCTCCCCTTTAGAAGTTTTATAGAGTCTGTCAGCCTTGTGGGGCACTGCAGTCATGGTGGCCAGATGCTTCAAGTTGACCTGGTGACATCCTGAAAAGGCTCTACTAATGGGGGGGATGTCCAAGGGTTTATGGTCAGTGGCCCCCAAAACTTTAGCCAATCGATGCCTTTCAGGGTCCAGTTCTTCTATGTTCCACTGGTATAGCACCTGTATGTGCCACATAATATCCAAGAAGGACAGGTCATCCGGAGGTGACCTTGGCGAGTCCCTTGGATTTGGAGACTGGATAGTCAACTCGTCCTCTGAGGAGTAGTCAGATGAAGAGTCTCTGGCATATTCCCCTGAAGTCGATGGCGGGCGTCTGCTCGAGGATGGGACGGATGACTGGTATCTTTCCCTAGCGTCCGCCTGCCTTTTTCGGTGGATGGCAGAAGCTCTTTCCGTGGTAGGGGTCACTGAGGCGACTGGTCCCTAGGTGGTGGCCGGACCGGGGATGGATCCCTGGGTTTTTGGAGAAGATCCCCTTTTATGGTGTTCCACCAGGTGTTAAAGAGCACTCCCACCCCAGCCAATGGAACAACTGGGGGTGGGGGCGCCGGGAGGGGCCAGGCATCAGACCTTGAGGGCCTTTGGGTACTGGTGTCTGGTCCTCAGGTACCTTCTCTATGGGTGTCTCTGGCGTCAGACTCGTCTTATCTGCTGGTCTGACATCAGGTTCCTCCGGAGGAGGTGGCTGGGTGTCCTGTGCCCCTGCCTTTGGGGCCTTGGTCGCTGGGGCAAACAGCGGGTCCTCAGAGGCTGACAGCCGTTCTTTGGTCAGTGGCACCTGCTCCTTTTTTTTTGACGCAGAGTCAGTGTCCGGTGGTCTGCCTTCCCTCAGAGGCAGATGTCACCCTTTCCTCTGGTGGAGGAGGCATCTGGTACCAGATGACCTCCTGGCATCTTGTGGAGTCGTACGATTTCTTGTGTTTCTTGGACGAACCAGAGTGCTTACAGGTGCCATATTCAGAGGATTTGCCCAAAGCTGAAGCCTGCCCCTCTTGGGTCGACCCATGTGAAGATTTGTGGGGTTGGTGGGCCAAGGAAACTTGGGAGGATGAATGCCCCTGGGATGAAGACTCCCTACCTTTAGGGTGCGACGAGGTGGTCATCTTCTTGTGGGTGGCCCCCGAAGTTGCAGTGGTACATAGGGGAACTGACTCCGACCTCCCGCCAGAGGTGGAGGTAGAAGAAGCCTGGTGAGGTGACTTTGGGTGGGATTTCAATCTGGCTCTCCTTCTCCCAGTGATGGTGTTTCCCTCCTGATCTCTTCTCCTTGAGAGGAGACTCCCTGGCTGAGGAGGATGAACTATGTCCTGATGGGGCCTTCTGCATGGCGGCCACTTGCTGCTCTAGTAGGAAGGCCTTTAGTGTACTGGCGTGGCAAATTCTAGTTTTACTGTTAAACTTTTGGCAATGTGGGCAGTCATCAGGCCCGGTGGTCTGGGTCTAGGCAGATCAGGCAGGCAGAGTGGTCTTTTGTCGGTCTGCTTCCCGCACGCACACTTGTATTTTCGCTGCTGTGTCGAAGACATGCACTTTACTGACGAAAAAGTTTGAAAGAAAAAAATGACTGAGGAAAAAAACAGCGCGATGCGCGAGAAAATGGCGGTTGACTGCAACAATGGTGTCCGTGGATCCGATGTTGAGTGGGTTGTGACAGGAAAATATGGAATTACACGCAGGAGTGGGACGATCCTTTATACCATGCCTGATATTGGGCGGAGCAGGCGTTGGGGCGGTCCCCGCCACAGACCGCTAGCTTGAAGATTTTCTGTGGGGTCCCAATGCCTAGTGGCCTTAGTCCTAATGGTATTACCTGCTGCAAGAGCTCCCCCTCAAAGTGAGACAGAGTTACTCACCTATAACTGTAGTTCTAGGAGTGGTATATGGTTCACAGACACTTGGGCAGTCCCCCTTTAAGAGCTGTTCTTTCCGGACTGTCATTAAAAGAAGCTCCTCTCACCAGCCAGGTGGTGTATTCCTTGGCTCAGCCCCATGTCGTCAGATCTTGCATGCTGGAAGCAGGGGTCTGTGTGCCACTTGTCAGGGAAGGTCAGGTGGTTGTCCATGTGAACCATATACCACTCCTAGACCTAGGATTACATGCAAGTAATCCTAATTTCTAGGGGCATGGATATGGTTCACTTATCCACTCTTGGGCAAACTTCCAGAGTTCTCTGGGAGAAAGGGGCAAAGCGTACACCCCTATTTGGGGAACAGAGGTCTCATAAGTAGCATTCCGGCGTGACTCAAGATCAGTTCTGTAATGGGGAATGAAGGTGAGTGCTGCTTTCCAGGTAGCCACCCTTCAAATCTCATGTATGGGGACATCCCTGAAAGCAGCCACAGAGGCAGCAGTATGTCTGGTGGAATCAGCCAAGTATACTAGGAGATTAATCACCTGGTTAAGGTGAAACTCCGATACTACCTTCAGGAGGAACTTCGGGTGTAGCAAAGAATGACCTAGTCCTTGTGGAAGACCAAGTAGGAAGACTCCACCAAGAGTGCCTGGAGCTCACAGATTCTTCCAGCAGAGCTAACAGCCACCAAGAAGGAGGTTTTCCATGGCGTGTGTAACATTTTACACCTATGAACAGGTGCAAAAGGCTTGCCCATGAGCACTACCGGAACCAGCAACAAATCCCAAGATGGTGGGGGTTCACGCACTGGCGGGTTAAAGTGGTCAAGGCCCCCAAGGGCCTGACCACCTTCTCCAGCACCACTGTTGGCATACCAGCATACTCCCTGTATGCAGAGATGGGTGCATGGTGCACACTGAGGGTTGCTGACCTTAGCCCCAGTCCAAGCTGCTAGCCAAAGGGCAGGCAAGGGGATCAAGCTCCCTGCCCTGGCACCAAATAGAAAAACTCTTCAATTTGAAGGCATAACACAGACAGGTTGATTCCTTTCAGGATGCCTCCAAAATGAGGAGCACATCGTTCAAAAGTCCCAGAGCCTGGAACTGTAGCTTCTCAGGAACCAGTCTGTGAGGTACTGTGACTGAAGATTAATGTGCAGGATCTTTCCCTGATGACAGGACAGCAGATCCAGGTGCAGGGACAACTGCCACAGAGGTCTGCTGCCGAGGCTGAAGAGATCCAGGTACCAGAACTGGCATGGCCAGTCCAGGTCTGTCAGGATCATCCATGCCTTGTCCCTCTGTACCGACCACCACGTTGTGGATCAGGGGAAATGGAGGGAAGGTGTGCAGGAGACCTGCAGTCCAAGGCCTCACAAAGGCATTCCCCAGCAGTGTTCCAGGCTGAGGGGGGCAGGCACAAAACAGCCTCAGCTTTGTGTTCTCCCTGGAGGCAAACAAGTTCACCAGAGGAGTTCCCCACAGGAAGAACAGGTGGTTCACCACCTCCTGATGCAGTGACCACTTGTGTGATGTCTTGGCCACCCGACTGAGTGCATCTGTCAGCTGTCAGCTCCCACAACATGAATCACCAGGAGATCTCTACCCAAGCTGAGCATAGAGTCCAGGTGTGGAAGGTCTCCTGACACAAGGAAAGGGAGTGTGTGCTGCCCTGTCTGTTCAGGCAGAAAATGGTAGTGATGGTGTCTGTCAGGACTTGCATTACCTGACCCCAGACCAAAAGGAGTGAATTCTGTCAGAGCTAGGCATACTGCACAGAGCTCTAGCAGGTTGATGTGGAGATGGGACTGCCTAGAGGTCCAGAGCTCATGGACAGTGTGGTCCCAGATGTGCGCTCCCCATCCCACTAGGGCCGTGTCTATTGTCAGAGCGACAGACTGCTCTGGGTGAACAAATAGGACTCCTCCCTCCAGATGTTCTGGGACCAGCCACCACTGGATGGCATCCCACTTCGGCTGGATCACAGAGACCGGCTAGTCCAGGTGTCCTAGGTACTGAGACCACTGACGACCCACCTCCCACTGAAGGAGACTCATTCACCTGCGGGCCCATCAGACCACGCTGGTGCAGGATGCCATGTACCCAAGCAGCCTCAGAAAGTCCCGAGCATCGCGCAAGTGCCCAACCTGAAATGATCAAGCAAAGGAGGCAAGATCCAGTGCCTGCTCTGCAGGAGTCTAGCCTTGGCCCAGAGGGAGTCTAGCTATAGCCCAATGAAGTAGATCACCTGTGACAGGTTCAGTTTGGACTTGGCTGGATTGACCAGAACAAGTCTCTGCAGGTCTTGAGGGCCAGGTCCCTGGACTGCTCCACTGCCTCCTTGGATGATCCTGCATGCAGGCAGGGGTGCACTCTGACCCCTGGCACTGCAGGAACACTGCTTCCACTGCCATGCACTTAGTGAAGACCTTGGGTGCCGAGGAAAGGCTAAATGACATAACCTGGAACGGACAGAAAACCCCTTCTGTGCAGAACTGAAGGTACTGCCAGTGGGTTGGATGGACTGGAATGTGGAAGAACACGTCCTGGAGGTCCTGGGAGTAGAACCACATGCTCTGCTCCAGAGATGGAATGATCTGGTTCAATGTGACCATCCTGAATTTGCGCTTCCTGAGATATTGATTTAGATTGTAAAGATCCAGTATGGGCACCAACTCCATGTCAGTTTCAGGACCAGGAAGTTCCTGGATACGAAGCCTTGACCTACCACAGAGTCTGGGATACAAGCTATGGCCCCTTTTTTGAAGAGCTGAGAGACATCCTCCAAGAAAGCGGACAATGTGTCCTGCGACACCACAGACTTTTGCACGCGGGGATGGTAAAGCAGAAAAGCCTTGAAGTTGAGAGGCAACCCTCCACGGCTCACCTGTCTGGGGTAATTATGGACCAAGTTTGCCAGAAGTAGCGCAGCCAACCCCCCCCCCAGGAGCTGGTGCAGGGACGGGGCAGGTGGAAGGTAGACCCCCCCAACCAGTCAGTGAGCAGTGTTGAAGGAGGCACCACTACCCTTACCCCCACTCTTTATGGGGTCCTGATGGGTGAACTTGGTCTTGGGACACCAAGCTTGTGAAGGCCCCTGCTGGGGCTGCTATGCAGGAAAGGTCCAAAACTGAAAAAGCTTCTTTGGCTTCTGCCTTTTCAGATCCGTCTGTGAGGAGATCACAGAATCCAAGGTGGCACTGGACTTCTCAATCTTGGCGAGGTGGTCGTCCACCCCAGGGCCAAAGAGGTCGGTGCCCAGGAAGAGGACATCGGCCAACTTGTGCTGGGTGTCCGTTCTAAAGGTGGAAGCCCTGTGATGCATCGCTACGGCTGCTGCCATGGCACGGGCGCAAGTATTGCCCACATCCAAGGCCACCTGAAGCTGGTGTCTAGCCTGTGCTTTACACCTTGGTCTTGAAAAATTTTCCCTGCCAACTACTTGTCGGCAGGGAGGTGCTGGAGGGCATGATCGAAGAGTCCAACAGGGAGTGACCAAACTGGGCCATCATCGGGGCACATCTCGCCTGATGGAGAGTAAACGAAGACGCAATGTAGACCTTCTCTGCTGCATGGTCAAGCTTCTTGGACTCCTTATCAGGGGGTCTTGTCCACATCCCCAGTATTCCTGGATTTGCACAAGACAGTCAGCAACCAGACATTCAGCCGAAGGGTGGTCCGAAAATCCAGACAAGGTACTGCTAGGGACCCCATACATGCAGACCATATAGGCAGAGGGTGCCAGGCAGGAAGCTGGGTGCTGCCAAAGCTCTAGCGTCAGTCCCAAGATGGCCTTGGTCATCAGGAAGGCAACCCAAGGGGATCTGTCCCCTGTACAGTACTTCAGTAAAGGGTTATTCTTCCCTTTTCTGGACTGGCTCCAGGGGACCCTCCAGTGGACTCAGAAAATGAGCCTGAGAAGCACCCCAAAAGACACCAACCTGTGGTCAGTAGTCAGATCTATGGTCAAAAGCATGGGCCTCAAAGACTGCATAGAGGACCCATCCAAGTCATCTGAGGAATCCTCAAATATGGCCCTCGACTGTCTGCTGTCGTGCTCCACCCGGGACTCATCTGAGTGAGTGAGCTCCACTGACAACTGGCCTGCAAGCCCAAGCTGGTAGCTGGACGGGAGTCCTTTGAGAGAGCTCCCTGCAAGAGCTGTTATGGAGCTGGCTCCACCTGATCAGTGGAGAGATTCATGTCAAGGCCAACCGTCTTGGTAGGACCAGTATGGGTGGAACAGACATAGACCAGGTGACTGCAGGGGTCAAGGGTAGAGCCCTATCCTGCATGACCAAGGTCCACTGCTGCCACAGGAGCTCCTCATAGCACCAGCAGATATGGCAATGAAGCCTCTCCTCATCTGATGAACGCATATGGTGGCACCTCCCAGTCTAGCGAGAGCACGAAGAATACCTCGACCATCGACGATGCAGAGGGGAAACCGGCAGAGGGGCAGTATAGACTACCTGTGCAAGATCTGACCATCTCCAGAGGAAGGAAACTTCTATGAGGAGAGAGCAATGTTCTCCAACTGTTCCTGGACCACCCGAGTGAGGCTGGACAGGACCATGGTCCTGGAGATCGAATCAACATAGATTCCACTCTGACAATGGGTCAAGAAACATCTCGACTACCTGCTCAACTTGCGTTGAGACTCTAGCTCGATGGGGGCACCATGGAGCTAGCAGCCTGTCCCTTGACCAAAGTGGGTTCTGCCAAAGCCGAGCGCTCGACAGCTGTCAAGCTGTTAAAGCAGAGTGCTCGACAGCAGTCGAGCTGTTGGGAGAGTCAAGGGAGCAGAAAGAATGTTCCCTTTCTCAGTCCCACAACCAACTGAAGGGTTTCTTTGATTTGCCGTGGTGGGCAAATCTCTTCCTGAAGGTCTGGAGGGTCCTACACATCTCATGGAAGTTGCCCATAAAGGATGCTCCGACACTAGTGCGCACACACACACACACACACACACACACACACACACACACACACACACACACACACACACGAGTAGCACAGAGACAGACTAGGTGCCTGCTGCGACCTTCGCCACCACCTCTCTCACGACTGCCATCTTGGCTGCAGAACACAGCCACGGTGGCCACCTCAGGAGCCTACTTCAAAGTCACCAGAGGGTCCTATTTGGAGGGCTGACTGAGAAGACGACAGGTGTAGAAATCTTTGAGGGTCTTTGGAAGCATGGCCTAGAAAAGGCCACAGGCAGCGACGACGTGCTCTTCCCCAAGTTAACAGATGCATGACACATGCAGATCAACCCAATATCTTCTGGCAGCACTGGACGCTCCACCTGAAGCCAGGAACCGGCTTAGAAACCCCGCAATCCATGAAGTCGACATCAGAGATGGAGACAGAACCGAGGAAACTGAAAAATTAGTAGACTCAGAGTGAAGTATCAAACCTTGGAGGTACACCACAGAGAAGGGGTCTTAAGGAAGAGAAGCCCCTGTCAAAGTAACAATCTGATAGAGAGAGCTGGATCCAGGATGTAAAGGACCAGAGACACCAGCACAGCGTTCAAGTTCGTTAAGAATTGTGGCATGGTCAACTGTACCAAAGGCAGAACAGAGCCCGAAAAGAATAAGTGAAGGACAGAGGGAAGATTTTTGTATTTCCAGAATGCAAACAAGTCTATATGTTGGGTCATCCACATCTTGAAGATTAAGGGGGGAAAAATGTCCTAGTGGAGAAAGCAGTTGTGGGAAAAAGTCTCCAGATACTAGAGAGTGGCTGGGAAGCAATTCTCTACCGTGGCTACATAGCTGGTCTCCAAACCTCCAGAGCAACAGTCAAGAGTTTGAACAACAGTCATTAATGGTAGCTCAGGGAAGGCACACTGGAGCCACGGCATGCAGCAGTCACAGTAGAAAAACAATAGCTCTCTGAAAATATAAAAATAAAGTGCACAATTTTGCGTGAAACATCAGCAATCTGGGTGAGATGTTTGTTGCTTTGAAGCATCTGTTCTGCACAATAAACTTGGCACAATATCCGGCAACTCAGAGGAGAGTATCTTTTCCTAACTCTGAGTCAAGCTTTTGTTTTTTTGTACAACCCAAGCAGAGGTCAACTTCATTTCCATTCTATCTGGCTATGCCCATTTTCTTTGTATGCTACATAAGAAACCAGTACTTCAATTCTTTGTCTAACTGAAACAGAAAGTGGCAGATACTTAGTTTTGCTCCGTTCGGCAAATTACAGGTTTATAAAAGAGTAACATTGTGGGGGACCCAACATGGAGCCCGACTGTTCTCACATACATATGTAGTAGGTGGTTAGAAACTGGTGTAAGCTGTGCAAATGTCAATACACATTGTTCCAGTAAGATAGCCATTGCCACTGCACAACTGGCAGCACAGGTGAATTTTTAAGCAAAAACTATATAGACTGGACTAAAACTCACTCACCAAATATGTTTCATAGGAATACAAGTTTATTAGATGTTAATATTCATTATCATCCAGATAAATATTTAAACAGAAACACCAACGTTTTGGGGTGTCTTTACCCCTTCAAAGTATTTAGCATCGAGTTTCTCTCTCTCTGTCTCGAGTGCTACTCGTTAATTGTGTAGATACTAGGACACAGCAGTCTGAGGTGAGCACCAGCTCAGCCATCTGTAGCGTACAATGTCTTTCCTGCTGACTTGTAAACTGCCTGATGTGCAGCAACGCACATCACGGTGCGAGCAGAGGTAAAAACCTTCCTACTGAAAGCATCCGTCTGAGCAAAGTCAGCTTCGGGAGGTCGGACATTCACTGGGCATTGAGGCCTTGTTGTGGTCTGCACAACTTCAGTCTCCAAGGTAGGATGAGGCGCTGCTCCTGCAGATTCCAAGGGTGTACAGTACCATTACTGGATGTCCCTTGGGGCTGGAAGGCACGCAAAGGGACATCTCTGGATTGCCCTTGAACATTTCTCTGAAATTAGGCCAGGAAGGGCTGACCAAGTCCACATCACTGAAATCTCCTAATAGTCTCAGTTGCAAGGACACAGTACTGCAGCTTGCAATGGTGCTTACATCCCAGTGCCTGGAACATATCCACCAGTAATCTCTGGTACAGGGAGCACTCTGATGCCGAGAACATGTGAAGAGACAATTATGTGCCCTCAGAGTTAGACATTGATGGAATGGGGGTGCTGGACATGGAAGAAGGTGGTGTCTGGGGGCCTGGTTGGAACTGAACCTGGCAGGTAGGTCTATAAAACTGGTACAAGAAACCAGCCGCCCTTCCATACTGTGCCCAGGTGATCGATCCCATAAGGCCCATGATCCCTGGCAGTTCTGACAGAGGTGGCAAAGGCCCAAGACTAAAGCAGGAACCACTGGCTCCTGGGCCTATACCTTGGCTGTGGGGATGCTCAGGGGACCTCAGCCAAGGGGAAGGCCTGGTAGGACCGCCACAGAAAAATTTTGATCTACAATACAAGAACAACCAGGTTGGTGCCCATAGGGTGGTTTCCCTTGGTGAGAAGAGTGGACTGTTCAGTCCTCCTGTAGCATCTCTGGTCCTCACCAGTGGTGGGTTCGGCACACGGGTCCAAAGAGAAGACCACCACCTGGTCATCTTCCAGCCGTGAGCCAGTGCCACCTCTGGCACCAGGCTTATAGCCAGGGACTGACCTAGAAGTGGGTTCCCCTCTACTGCCACAGCCAGCATCACCCTCAGTGCTCTGCCCAGTGCCAGGTTTGATGCTGACCCCCAGGCCATCCCCAGCCCAGAGCCACGAGCGATGTCAGGTGCCAGGCCAGTGCCATTAGCAGCACCAGGTCTGACACCGGCACAGCCCCCAGTGTCTGCTCAGGACCAGCAACATGGCCATACTGCGCCCCATCCATGTGGGTGGTGTTGACCCCGCCCCTGGAGTCAAGAGAGCTGCTTGGGGAAGAGAGCAACACCACTACCTTGGTAACCGGGCACCGCACGACCTCTGTGCTTGTCCCTCTCCCAACCCCCCACCCGAACAGCACTAGAAGTGGACCAGAAATCACAGCCAGCACCACCCCCACCGACCGAAACTGTGAACAGTGTTAGGAGCCAGGACGGCACCAAGCCACGACATACACCAAGTGTATAGCTTTGGCCTCTACATTGGGGCTTGTCTGCTGCCCAGGGCACTCAGACTTGGGGTGGGGGGGCACAGCTGGCTGCCCAGAAGGAGCCAACAGTCCAACAGACCCATCCCCCCAGGGCCTCTGATGACTCGGTGAGGTTGAGGAGGACTCTGTACTTCCTCAATACCACAGGTACTGGGAAGGGGTCCAGAGGAAAGGCCCAGAGACTATACCTTGGCCTTACATGTGTGATGCCTACTTCTGAAGGTGGGGACTGGGCGAACCCACTTAATCATGTGGATTTCTAACATGTGGCAGTCCACAGAAAGTAGGCATTGCACACATCCATGTCATAAGACGAACCAAGGCAAGTCCAGCAATTTTGATCCCGATACGTTATCGCAATGGATTTCCCACAGGGGCAACAATGTACGATGGGGAGCAGACTGACTTTTTGCCCTCTTTATCTCTGGTTTTGGCCACGAAGAAAACACGAGACATGGCACCGCAGACAGATTTCAGTGGTGACAAGAAATTTGGTTGACTGAGGAGCTGTTGCAACCACAATGTGTACTTGATGGCGTGAACAACAGAACTGAGGTGCGTGAGGGAGCTGGTGACTTACTGGCTGGTGTGTATGGAATCACAAGGTGTGCAGGTGCCATCAGTAGCCAACGTCAGCTCACTCCCTGGAAAAAATGTGCTCCTGCAGGGTCCTAGTGCCTCCTGCTCCAGACTCATTGACTGAATCAATGGTGAAGACTGATTCTTGGAAGATCTCTTAGCTGCTAAATTAGGAGAACAGTTTATGGAATGCTGGCATACTACTTTCATCAGCTGGTAATCTACGGGCAACCGCTTAACAGAAGGCTTATTTATGGCTGTCCACTTTTAGTGCTGTGCACTATTTAACTTCCAGTGCATACAGAAGCCTTGCTGTCCATTGTATTAGTAAACATATTTCCTAATATTTTATACAAATACTTTGTGGCTATAATCCTGTACCTTGAGACTGGTTCTGACCACTCCCACCTAAGCAGGCAGCAGCAGAGTGCTGAGAAGTGAAGAAAAAAAAAACTTTGCCTCCACAATAATGTTGTATAGGAAAATATAATTAATCTTTTAATCATAAAAACTGTATTCATTTATTCTTCCACTACAGAGAAGGGAAGAGGCAGAACAAATCGAACCAGAGTGTACAGTACTTGCCTTACTACAGGTCAGTAAAGAAAGATGGACAATATGAAAGGAAGTAAAGAAATTATTTTTTATTTTATACACACTGCATTCCAAAGTGCATTACACGCAATGAAGGGTGGCAATAGCCACAGCCATTCGGTAAACATATGGATGAAGAGACTGAAGGAAGGAATACATATGAAGTTCAAATGGACAGAGAAACAGATGAGATTAAGAAAAGGGAGGTCAAGAGTCTTGTCTCCAAGGTCACCAAGTGAGTAAGTGGTAGTGGTGAAATTTAAATTTGGGTTTCTTAGTTCATAGCCCTGCATCTAGCTAATAGGCTATGCTGCCTCACAGTTTAAACTACTATAAAGTATTTATTCTATTTTTTTTTTTTTTTATATACTGTGTAATCTACAGATCTCTACTAGAAATGTACTTTTACTTTTTACATTTTTACGTGTGTATGATTTGTCTGCATCATCAACCACCTGATGTACCTCAACCTATACTATCATGATTTTACCCTGTATTTGTTATATGTTATGTGAATGTTGTGCAACTGTTCATATCTGTATTCTCAATATTGTACTCTCCCGGGTCCTGCCTGAAAATAGGCAGGATTGTTGCCTAGTGCACTTACCCGGTTACCAAAAGCTAATAAATAACGGACTATACCCATGGCTCTATTCAGCCTCATTTAACTGCTACTGCTATAACTAAATAAGTTCATATCTGGTGCAGGGCTTCATTAATGTCTGTGTGTCCCACTTAGTGCATTCATTGAGGGTATTTATAAGAGATTACAAGTAGCACATATACAAATTTCCCCCATTTTCGACACCACTAATATTGTCTAGGAGTTCTGTATAATGGACAAAATACACAAGTTAGATATATTGTTCACCAGACTGACGCACTTTGTTTTAAACAGTCCATATGATACTCACAGTTGCGACTTGTATAAGCCAACTCTAGCCAGAGCCGATCGGGCTGTGAAGAGTTACCAAATTACCAAAGTTATTATCTTGTTGGTGCCGTATAGTGCCATTAGTCACAATCGTCAAAAACTGCATGCTGCTAATTCAGTCCTCTTGAATTTAGTCAGAGTACGTGCTGCTGGTGTGTGTGTGTGTGTGTGTGTGTGTGTGTGATGCGCTTAACATAGAGCAGCAAATAGCAAAAATCAGAGGGGGATTGCACTTTTTTGCAGCTGTGGAAGAATACTTCCAAATGTCCAAAAAGGGGGTTCCATGATTAGCCATTTGTAGAGTTAGTCGGATCCCAATAGGGCTGTAGGCTCCGCCCACAGCCCTAAAAATTAAGATGGGCATTTCTCACCAGGCATACATACCTTGCATAATGTGTTTTTTGCACTAAAATGCAGACAGCAAAAGTCCCAGATTTAACAAAGAGGGCAGTATTTAGGGAAACGCATGTGTCCCAGAGAAGAGCATGTCTTAGAACTGGCATCCCCTCAGATTGTCATTACAAGGGCCAGGTACTTTAGTTACTGGATGCCTTTAGTGTAGAATTCTTTCCCTGAGGCATTTCGAATACAGGGAGCAAAATCCCATTCTATCGGAAAAATAAACATGATTCCTATCACTACCACAAATGTGCGCTAAATGCAGGGAAGGGATAATGTAATTGCAATACCCTAGATGTATATTGATTGATGCCCTGAAATTTCTGAACACTCTTGCTTGTCAACTGATTGATGTTTTTTATTTATATGTATATACATACACTATATATATCTATATCTATATATCTATATATATATCTCGAGATTTGCTACTGTGATTTTTGTATTGTAATTTAAATCTTTTATATGATGCAACATTATGTATGTATGTACGTACAGTATGTAGAGATGACACTGTAAATGAGCTTTCACTCTAACCAAACCCTAAATAAATGTGAAACTAACTTGAAACTTGAACATGGGTAGCCTACTGTCCATCTGGGGTAGGGCTTAATCAAGGTCTGTGTGAGTTTAGTGTTTTTACTGAGAGTAGCCAATTCCATATCTGGGGTACAGTCAAGTAAGTAGGGCATAAGCAGAGATTAACAGTCACATAGAAACATAGGTGACTCACAGAAAAAGACAGATGGTCCATCCAGTATGCCCATGTTACCCTATCATACCCCAGAATCTATGGTCTCCACAGGGTCTTCGCTTACTATTCTCCCTTTTGTTATCAGTGTTTCTGCCTCACTTCCTGCTTGAGTAGCCAATATCCCCTTGACTTCATCCCTGCTGTGTCTGAAATCACTTATAATTTTGGCACCCACAACCTCTGCTGGTAGACCATTCCATGGCTCAACCACTCTATAAAATAATACTTCCTGACATCCTTTTTAAACCTTCCCCCTCGTTAACCTCCACTTGTGACCCCTTGTCCCATCTTCTCTGGTCCTAGCAGACAGCTCTTCCCAGTCCATCTTAACTCCTTTCAGGAACTTAAAGGTCTCTGTCGTATCCCACCTTTCTCTTCTGGTTTCGAGTGAATACATGTTCAATGCCTTTAGCCGATACTCACAGGATCTGGCCTCCTGGCCCTGAATCACCTTGGTCATCCTATGTTGTACCTTCTCCAGCCTGTCCTTGTCCTTTTTTTAGGAGTGGACTCGGAACTAGGCACAGTACTCCAGGTGGGGCCTCACCAGTGACCCATACAGCGGTAACAGTACCTCCTGCCTTCTACTGTTGAACCCTTTCCTGATGAACCCTAGCATCCTGTTAGCCTTGCTGAAGGCCTTGTTACATTAGCTGGTTTGTTTAAGGGAGTCCCTAGCGATGACTTCTAGATCCTTTTCCTCTGATGTTGTGTCCAGCTTAACTCCCTTCCCCCCCATCCAATACTTTGTTCTGGGGATTTTGTTCCCCAAGTGCATAACTTTGCACTTTTTGGAACTGAATTGCAACTCCCTTATCCCCTCCAAATTGTGAACTCTACCAGAGAGTTTAGTATCATCTGTGAACAGACACAACCTGCCCTGAATTCCCTCTCCTATGTTGCTGATGAATATGTCGCTGAGGACTGGGCCCAAAACAGATCCTGGCGGCACTCCACTAGTGACCGCTCTCTCCCTTGATCTGACCATATTCACTGCAACTCTTGCCTCTCCTCCGACCAACTCCCTACCCACCTTACTACTTCCTTGGCTTTCCCAGATCCCCCATCTTCTTCAGCAGCCTTCGATGTGACCCCAAGCCGAATGCCTTGCTGAAGTCAAAGTACAGTACATCTGTGTGGCTCTCAATTACCTTGGTTACCCAGTCAGATATCAGGTCAGTCTGAAAAGACCTCCCTGTCACAAATGCAGGTTGCTTACTATCCTGATGTCTGTGGTATTCCACTAGATCTTCTTAGACTAGTGTCTACATCAGTTTTCTTACCATGGAGCTAAGGCTGACAGGTCTATAGTTTCTCAGCTGCTCTTTGTTCCCTCCCTTGTGCAGTGGAACAACATCTGCCATCCTCAAAGTCCATGGGAACCACCCCTTGCTGCACAGTTACCAAACTGCCCCACCAGGAGTGTGGCCAACATCGATGCCACTTCCTTTGGCACCCTCTGATGCATCTCATCCAGTCCCAGGGTCTTGTTTGCTTTCAGGGCTGCTAGCACCTTTTTGACTCTTGCCAGCAAATTTCTGCAGCTTCCTTTTCAGGACCCCTCTATCAGCTGCCTTTATGCTTCTCTCCAGCAAAGGCCTGCTATTCTCCCTAGTGAATACTGAGCTAGCAATAATACCCAACAGAGTGGGCAGTACTAGGCTATATCGGACTGCCCAGGGGCATAATGAAGCCAGACACCACAGGTGGAGGGCCTTATAGCTCCTGGAAGGTCTGGTATAGCCCATACCACCCACCCTGGAGAGTATTATTGCGCTTAGAAAAATGAGGTTGCTGTTACATCTTAAAATGTGTACAAACATGTTAGAGAGTAACATGGTAAATATTCCTCCAGGAAACAGTATTCTTTTGCTTTTTAACTTTTTTTTTTCTTTTTACTTTGCAGACCGTGGACCCTCCCCCCTGTGAAAGTTAGTAACTGTAGCATTGTGCAGGTTGACATAATGTAACTTCTACTGCAAGCTTGAATGGGACAGGAGCGTGCTGGCAGCTTCAATTTAAATCTTTCTACCTCCTTTCAACTGCCACCACAACCAAAAAGGAATCGTGCCTTTTTTGTATGTTGTGAAAAGGGTGATTAAATCATCTTCAGGACTGTGAAGCAATGGCAGACGAGTCGACGTGTTCAGAGTGTGTAGAGGTGGCAGTGAGGAAGCATGGTCTATGCTGAGGTGGAATCTAGTGACGTGTAAGCGGCATAAGCAGTATGAGTGTGGTCGGGGACCATGGTCTGGAACATTAGTACAGGAAATATCTGAATGTGTGTGTGTGTGTGTGTGTGTGTGTGTATTTTGGGGGGTGCAGAGAAATGAGGGGTGAGTGTCAAATGGACAGAAAACATGGTCAGTTTTGCTTCGGAAATTCTATTTGGCTGATGGATATCCTTGGTAAAAAGGCAGGCTGCAGGGACACTTATTTCCCAGTCTCTGCTGGAACATAACCCTTGTCAGGGGCCTCAACCGATTAGAGGCTGGGAAATTTCTTGCCCATTTTCTAAGCAGAAGTAGCCATTTAGCACAGTTGCTTTCTGCCAGTCCTCGTCTACTACTCTGCCTCCCTCCATGAGCATGAAAATTCCCCCTCCTTTTTCTCATATCTGAGGAACTCTTTCCACTCGCTTGGGCCCATCTACAATACCGAGCTCTGTCTGCTTTTGCGATCCCGTCTGCTCTTTTGGTCTCGTTTTCTCCTTGTATTCGTCCCATTCTTCTTTCTACTGCTTTTCTTTGTACCTTAAAGGCCATCTTTTTTAGCCCTCACTACTCTCCTGACCCTTTCAGAGAACCAAACTGATATCATACTTTTTTCTCTTGCTAACTGTTCTTGTGCATGTTTTTATTGCCTTAAGAATGGCTCCTTTTCTACCCCCCCCATATCTTCTCCACTCCCTGATGCCGTCTACCCAAGCTAATCTGTCCAGCACAAATTCCCTCATATGTTTGAAATCCACCCTCCTGAAATTTAGCACATCAGCCTTAGATGAGGGCTTACTGCTGCCCAGGGCCACCTCTAACCATACAGCACTGTGGCTGTTTGACACCAATGGTTCCCCTGCCTGATCTTTCTGAGCTGATGAGTACATCTTAGAATGGCTGACTGTCTAGTGGGATCCCTGACCTGTTGTACCAATATGCAGTCCTGCAAGACATCAAGCAGGGCCTGGCATCTGGCACTCCTGTCCACTGGTATGTGCCAGTCGATCCCTGGCAGGTTGCTATCTCCCACTACGACAACCTCCCCCTTCCTACTTCAGCACTCGGTTCCTTATCTCTCTTTTCTTGCTGCTGCAGTGGCCTGTAAACCGCCCCATGCAGGTCTCTCTGCCAGACAGCTCTGTGAGCTGAACCCACAGGGATTCTACCTCCCTTCCCCCCCAATGGTAGTATCCTCTACTGCTTTGATCTCAGATGTAGATAGCCATCCCTTCACCTCTACCCATCCCTCTATGTAGCCTGGGACCACTATGTCCCAATCGTTGTTTATATTGGCCCAAGTTTCTGTAATGGCCATGAGATTCAGCCAAGAATCTGCCATCAAAGACTTGAACCCGCTAATCTTATTACCCAGACTTCTGGAGTGGAGGCATACCACCCTCCAACATGCACCTGCACCTCTGTTTCTCATTTGCCCTCCCCCATATTATTTCTCCAACAACCTTGGTGTTTTGTGTTTCCCCTTCCTTTCAGGTCTCTGTCTATCCTGCCCTGTCCCTTGGACCCATTCCTCCTATTTATTATTTCTAGAATGCCTTACCCCCATCCCTAGGGGAATCCTGTCCAGGTTCCCCACTGTTCCTCCTTCCACAGTGGAATTCCCAGCTTACGGAAATAAACTGTCCCCAAATACCCTAAGTTCAGATTTTGATAATCAGATTAATTTCATTACAGAATTTAACTCCTATAACCCCCAATCTAGCAGGTATTTTAAAACGTTTTGGCATGTATTGGGTACTGATCCGGATTTGGCTAGAACTGGGCGATTCTCCTAGAGTTGTTTACCATAAAGGTAAGAGCATTAGAGACTTGTTAGTACATCATCTAGGGAAATCTGATGTTCAAAACCACATGAGGTTGTCAGCAAAACACTATGGTTCTTTCGCTGTCCATGTAACATTTGGGGATATATGGATCAAGCAAAAGATTTCACTAGCCCAACAAATGGTCATAAATATCAAATTAGACAACTGATAACTTGCAGAACTTTTGTAATTTATGTCCTGTGATTGGACTGTCCCTCTCTTCACATTGGTCATACCACCAGACCAATGAAAGATGATACAGGAACATGTCAGATATGTAAAAACATCCAGATAGTGAAACTCCAGTAGGTGTTCATTGGTGGCAGTGTCATAATGATATCAATAATTTTCACTTTCTTGATCATCATGTGAAAAAGATCATTTAGAGGCAGGAACAATGTTGAAAAATTGCTAAGAACAGAAAGCAGACTGATCTATGAGTTGGGGGCCCTTAATCCACACTGGCTTAATGATCACTGGGATATACGCCCCTTTCTCTGAGGCGTGGAGAGTTTTAATGTTCAGTATGCATCTGTAATGTGATTATTATTTTTCACATCTTTTGGAGGTCCAAGCGTGAATTCTGAAGTACCTGTCTCCATTTTGCATTTACAATTTAGCTTACACTAAAAGAAATACTCACCTTAGTAATTGTGTTTCTTCTAATGGAGTCTTGCTGTATTCGGACTATATGCAGTTAGCCACAGCACTTGAACTACTCCGGAGAGGAAAGAGTTAACTATGCCAAGGCATGGAACGTTGAGCTCGATTTTCAAACCTCTGTCCAGGTACTCTTCAGTGTAACTGTCAGATTCTTACGAGCCCTATACTAACGAACTAACAACCCAGAAATTGTTTTTAGAGATTTTGTGCCAACAGGCAAAGACATACATTTAGGGTCCAAAGACTCAAGTCGAGACCCCCAAAAAGAACCCAAGTAGGTAAATAATAAAACATAGGAACAAGAAAAAAACTCAATTAAGGCGAGGCACCCAGGTACACCCCTGGGTTAAAACACTGCGCCTGCCCACTCACATCCCAAAACAACTAGGTTCCAGGAGGGGAGGTCAGAATACAGCAAGACTTCATTGGAAGAAATTACTAAGGTGAGTAATTTTTTCTGCAAACATGAAGTCTTGCTGTATACTGACTATATGCATACTACCAAGCAGTACCCCCAAGGAGGCGGGAACTACAGAACCTATTTTGGGAACAGGTTCTGCAGTACTGCAGTACCAAACCTACCATCACTTCTTGACTGAATGTCCAAGGAGTAATGCTTGCTAAATGTGTGAACAGTCTTCCAGGTGGCTGCTTTACAGATTTCCACTAAGGGTATGTCTCTAGCTGCTGCGACCAAAGCAGCTGTACCTCTGGTAGAGTGAGCCCTCAGGACTGAGGGTGGCTCTTTCCCCAATTTTGAGTAGCAGAACTGTATGCAAGAGACAATCCACCTAGCAATAGTTCTCTTGGTGGCAGGCTTACCTTTACCCACCTCCCCATAAGCAAGAAACAGCTGGGAGCAGTCGTTTCTATGGGGCTTAACGGATTCTAAGTAGTAACTCAGAACCCTCTTTACATCAAGACTGTGCAATCTCCTCTCTCTCCAGAAGAGGAGTGATCAGTGAAAAATACAGGCAGTGTCAGATTGGTTCAGATGGAAGTCTGATACCACTTTAGGGAGGAATTTCCTATTTTTACGAAGGACCATTTTATCCCTATGAAATGAGATGAAATCAGGTTCCACTGATAGAGCCTGTAACTCACTGATTCTCCTGGCAGAAGCAATAGTAACCAGGAATACAGTTTTCCAAGTTAGGTATTTGAGCTCAGCTGAGCAAAGTGGTTCAAAGGGAGGCTGCAACAGCTGTGCAATACAGATATTTAGGTCTCATAGAGGAGTAGGATCCCTGAAGGGAGGACTGATGTGGACCAAACCTTTGAAGAATTTCTTGAAAACTGGGTGGGAGGCTAGAGAGACCACCTTCCCCAGCTGAAAGAAAAGCAGAAACAGCTGCCAAATGCACCTTGAGAGTAGTAGGCCGAAGGCATAAACTGTTAAGATATACCAAATAATCTAAGGCAGTAGCAATATCAGCTGAATCTGGCTGGATGTGCCTCTCAGAACACCAGAACCCAAACCTCTTCCATTTAGAATCATAGGTTTTTTTCTAGTGGAAGGTTTCCCACTGGCCTTAATGGTATCCAGAGCTGATTGTAAGAGATTTAGATCTACACATTCTAGCTCCTCAAGAACCAGGCCTTGAGCTCGAGTGTGTGAAGATTGGGGTACAATATCCTCCCCTGCGATGAGGTGAGGAGGTTGAAATGTCTGGGAAGGGAAAGGGGGAATGTCATTGATAGTGACAATAGCAGAGGATACCAAGATTGTCTGGCCCAATCCGGGGCTATCAGAATCACAGTGCAGGGCTGGGTCCTGATCTTAACCAGAACTCTGAATATCAGAGGAAAGGGAGGAAAAGCATAGAGAAACCTTTTGGTCCAATCCAACAGGAGGGCATCTAGAGGAGCAGACCCCTGCAGAGGGGGCCTGCAGCAGAACAGAGGGAGCTGATGGTTGTCTGTGGCTGCAAAGAGATCCATCTCTGGAGTGCCCCATCTCTTGAAAATGATCTGAAGAATGAGAGGATTCAGGGCCCACTTGTGGTGACGTTGGGAAATCCTGCTGAGAGCATCTGCAAAGTACATTGTCCTTCCCTGGGAGATAGAAACACAGAAACACAGAATTTGACAGCAGATAAGGACCGCTTGGCCCACCTAGTCTGCCCATTTTCCTACCTAACAGATAAGCTGCAGATCCTAGTCAACCAACAGCTTACTTCCTCTTACCCGTCCCTAGGACTGCCTTATGCCTGTCCCATGCATTCTTGAAGTCCCCCACTGTTCTTGACTCCACAACCTCCTCAGGGAGGCTGTTCCATGCATCCACAACCCTCTCTGTGAAAAAATACTTCCTCACATTACTCCTGAGCCGTCCCCCATCTATCTTCAAATTGTGCCCCCTTGTTCTTGCACATCTCTTTTTCTGGAAGATGCTACCCTCTTGGACTTTGTTAATTCCCTTGAGGTACTTGAAAGTTTCTATCATGTCCCTCTCTCCCTTCTTTCCTCAAGAGTATACATATTAAGCTCCTTTAGTCTTTCAGATGTCTTCTGGTGCAGACCCTGCACCATTTTGGTTGCCCTCCTCTGGACAGCCTCCACTCTGTCCATGTCTTTGCGGAGATGAGGTCTCCAGAACTGCACACAGTACTCCAGATGGGGTCTCACCAACTGTCTGTACAGAGGGATAACAACTTCCTGTTTTCTACTATTGATGCCTCTTCTTATTGCATCCCAGTATCCCCCCAGCCTTCCTTACTGCCTTCTCACATTGCTTGCCCACCTTTAGGTCAATCAGCAATCAGGGAAACCTGCAAGGAATAAGCTAGTGACCATATTTTCATTGCCTCTGTGCACAAGGCCAAAGACAGAGTGCCCCCCGCTTGCTGATGAACCACATGGTTGTGGTGTTGTCTGTTCTGATCTGCATAACTTTTCCCTGAATTAAACTTGAAAATGTCTTAAGAACCAGAAAGACAGCCCTGAGTTCGAGAAGATTTATGTGTAGAAGAGACTCCTGATGAGACCAAGTCCCCTGAGCAGTATGCTGATCCAGGTGGGCTCCCCATCCCAGCAGGGAAGCGTCTGTGGTGAGGTCACGGTGAGAACCTGACTGAGGAAGGGAACCCCTTGCCTCAAGTTGTCATCCTCCAGCCACCACTGGAGAGCCTGAATCAAAGTTAGAGACACTGGAACCAACTTGGAGTGGGAATTTTTCCAAGACCAAAAGGCTCTTAGATGAAACTGAATATCCCTCATCTGAAACCTTGCCCCTTGCACTACTGCAATGCAGGTTGCCATGTGGCCTAGCAACTGCAGGAAGTGTCTGGCTGGCCGACACAAGTGGATGAAAAGAGGAAGCCAGAGAAATGAGGGAATGGACCCTTGAGAGAGGGAGGGAGGAAGGCCTTGGCCTGAACAGTGTCCAGCTCCACTCCTATAAATGTGAGAAGCTGAACTGGTTCCAGAACAGACTTTTCCAGATTTTGAATGAATCTTAGGGAGTGTAGAAGATTCTGAGTGACCCCTAGAGCTGACCTAACTTTGGTCTGGGGACTGATCTACTATGAGCCAGTCGTCCAGGTAAGGGAACAGTAAGATGCCTCGTCTTCTGAGGAAGGCCACCACTACTGCTAGGCATTTGGTAAATACTCTTGGGGCAGATGTTGGCCCGAAAGGCACTGCTCTGAACTGGTAATGGCCTGAGGGCAGTTTGAACCGGAGGTACTTTCTGTGGGACTGCCTGATAGGTATGTGGAAATAGGCATCCTTGAGATCCAGGGAGGCTAGCCAGTCTCCTGGTCTCAGAGAAGGAAGAATAATTCCCAGAGTCACCATCTTTAACTTTGGCTTTAGTATGTGTTTGTTTAGATATTGTAGATCCAGGATGGGTCGCCACTCCCCTGACTTTTTTAGGGTAAGGAAGTACCTGGAGTACAATCCTTTTCCCTGTGAATGAGAGGTACCCTTTCCACTGCTTGCAGAAGCAGTAGAGAAGAGACCTCTATTTCTAAGGCCTGTGCTTCCTCTACCAGGGAAGGACAGAAAGTCTTTGCTCTCAACTTTGGGAACCTGCTGAAGCAGAGAGCAAGACCCTGGCTCACCACTTACAGGACCCATGTGTCTGAAGTGACAGACTTCCAGGCCTGGAAAAAGTGAGCCAGTCTTCCCCCTACAGGAATTAGGGAGGTGACCCTGACTGACACATCAGGGTGTCTGTTTGGCAGGGGGCTTAGACTGAGAGGAAGATGCAGCCCTTGCCATCCCCCTGCTGCCTCTTCCCCTAAAGAACTCCCTCCGCTGAAAAGATGAGGCCTGGGCCTGGTAGAAGGCCTGTGAAAAGGCCTGCCCCTGCCAGCCCTGGATTGCTGCCTCTGAGAAGTGGTCTGCTTTTCTTTGGCTGCAGCACTCTTGTATGTGGTCCTGTACTCATCCATCTTTTTCATGTACGGCTCTGTTTACTCCCCAAACAGTGTTACCAGTGACAGGAAAATCCATGGCCTTGGTCTGGGTATCCCGAGATAAATTGGTACACCTGAGCCAGGCAAATCTCATGGAAACAGATGTAGCATGACCCTGGAATGAACATCATTACAGTCCACAGCAGCATGAAACAACCTTTGAAGCTTTGATGCCATCCACAGCCACCTGCTCCAGCTCCTTGGCCAGCTGGGGAGGGGCATTCTTAGTCAGCTCCAGAACCGTATCCCACCTAGACTTCTTGTATCTGGCTGTATATGCCATATAGTTGGATTGCCAGAGTCCCAAAGAGGATGCCAAGTATTGCTCCTTTGCCTTGGAATCCACTTTCCTGGAATCCTTATCTGGGGGGTGAGATGCCAGGGGAATATTAGCCTGGTCACAGGCTGTAGCTTCCACTACCCCAACATGGCTGTGATGGTTAGTAAGGAAATCCGTACCAGGGCCTGACAGAGCATACCTCCTGTCCATTGTTTTATCCACAGGTGGTATGGATGTTGGAAACTAATATTTTTGTGTCCGTTTCCCCAGGGACTTGTGCAGAGGACTAGACACCCTTTTTGACTCTGGGGCATACATCATCTGAACATAGTCAGGCTCCTCCTGATCCTGTTCAGCTTCTTCCACTGGAAGCTGAAGAGTCTCAGCCACCTTCTTGTAAAACGAGAAGTGGGAAGGGGACTCAAAGCCTGGGAGGAGACACATTACAAGGCTTGTCTGGGGAGATGTCAGGCTCAATAGATTGTTGTTCTTCTTCTTCCTCTTCTTCTTCATCTCCTTCCCACTCACCCTCATAAAATGTTTCGGGGTCATATTCAGAAGACAAATCCAACCGAACCAACCGTCTGTGTCAGTGTCAATCGGAACTGGGCGAAGCGACTACACAACAGCAATCGCTTTGGCTATCTCGCCAGCGGTCAATACCATGGGAACCGGGATCCGAACCGGCTGACTTGCGCTTTCTTTTTGCAGGAACCGATTCCGCAGAATCGGCTCTCCTCTTGCCCGAAGGGGTTTCGCCCAGGTCAGTGGGCACCCCTCTGGTTCGGTCGGAACCGAACCGGGCTGGCCATCCGGGTCAGAGGATTTTTTGGCCTCCCTTTCCTTCAGCCTACTTAAACATTTATCCACAGTGGCCTTAGGAAAGTTTCTGCAGATTTGGCAGTCTTCTTGGAGGTGATCAAACCCCAGACAAACACAGATGAGGTGGGGGATCAGCCTTGGCAAAAGCCTCCCCACACTCAGTGCAATGTTGAAACCCAGTGGGCCCGGTTTTCTTTTTGGGTTTCTCAGATATGCCTTTAAATACAAAGTCAGGTGACTATCAAACCTTTTGGTTCCAACCGTGTCACGGGTCGGATTAAGAAACGGGAGAAATCAAACTTTTTTTTCAGGAACCGATAGATACCGGAAAACCACACTAAAATACCTGTAGAAACAGAAACAAACCGCTTCGGTTCCCAACCGGACAGAAACCGTAAACAAAAGACAATTTCTCTTTAAACCACACTACTACCTACTAATACACTTACTGTACCGGGACAGAGATGTAAAGACCGGAGGAAAAAAAAAAAAAAAGAAGCGGTTTACTAAACTGACCGATTTTAACACAACCGAAGTGAAGGAGAGGCTCTCCAGAGCGACTTCACAGTAAGGCAGAGTAAAGAATCTGACAGTTACACTGAAGAATACCTGGGACAGAGGTTTTAAGACCGAGCTCGAGCTCAACGTTCTATGCCTTGGCATAGAGTTAACTCTTTCCTCTCTGGAGTAGTTCAAGTGCTGGGGCTAACTGCATATAGTCAGAATACAGCAAGACTTCATGTTGTTTGAAGTTATTTATTAATGTCTCATCTTTCATAAACTATGGGTGTATGCGCTGTTTATGGAATTCAGTTTTTGCTAATTATTTCCCTGCCAATGTTGATTTTTGATCTTTTAGTTTTTCTTATTATAATTATATGACCATCACATTTGTATTTATTTAGGTTTGTTTCACTTTTTGTTTGGGGCAGGTGTCTGACTTATTGGACATCTGGGGTGCATTTGAGCTATTGTATTTTTCTTTTTTTTTTTTTTTTTTTTTTAAATTGTGCATGGTCACTTTAAATTTAGCATTTAAACTGTGCAATGTGTAGCCCATCTGATCATGTCCCCCCCCCCGGAAGAACGGAGTTAGAAAAGCCAGGGTCAGCTGTTTGGCCAGCCCCTTCTTACTGTGGTCTACAAAAAATCCGCACTTGCAGTAGTTTATTGTATGGAGTTACTCATTCAGCGCTTTTTGCATTTTGTCTGGTGAGGCCTCCCACTTGTACCAACTATTGACGGCCCAAGAGGTATGAACATAACCAGTCAACAGTGCTGGCTAAGAGGCTGGTGCTGCACAATTTGTTAGGAAGAGGAAAGTGGAACACAGAGTCAAAGGCTTTCAGCAGGTCGATGAATATGGCAGAGGTGATGTGGCCCTGAAAAGCATTATATACAGTGAAGCTTGCCAGGATGAAGCCCATTTCTCAAGCATGTTGCTATCGCAGTAAACAATGGAATTTCAATGGGAGTTAGTCCCTTTTGTCATGCAGGAAACTGATGCTGCGCTTCATCCTGGCGGGCTTCACGTAAGAGGAAGGTGAACTGGAACTGTCTCAAGAACATGCAAATTCTATACCATTTATTCTGCAGTCCATGCACTACCATTAGAGTATGAAAGATGCCAAGAGATGCAAAAGTAATATTTCTCATTTTGCCTCATTTTTATATTTTTTTTTATTTCCAAGATAGTTTGCCCATACTTGGAAGTTTTCTTGAGCAGCAACAGAGGGCAACAGTGAGCAACCAGCTTGTGTAATCACTGGTAGCTATCGAGCTGGACTGGTCCACCAGGATACCTGGAAATTTCCCAGTGGGTCACCTTTGTTGGGTACCTGGCCACCTTCTAAAACTCTGAAAATCTTTGCATTTGTCATCTACAATATTTGTCTAATTACATGGGGTATTTTGGGCCCTTCAAGTAAATTTAAGGCAACACAGACCTAGTTTATCACATTTAAGCATAATGCTAATACGAGTGTTTCATCCTGGGCCCACTCCCTATTGATTTTCCAGGTAGGCCCCCTGTACCCCCCGTCTGACCATGACGCCACAGAAAACTTAAGACAATACTGTACAACACACAGTAGTATAACCTCACTTATCTGAATGTGCTTGGGGACAATGCAATTGTCTGGATAAATGCCATTTCGGATAAGTGAGAGCACTTTCACAAAGTCTACTAAGCCGGGAGACATACAACAGTTTTGGGTAACTCAGAGTTTTCGTTAACTGAAGTTTAGATAACAGGGATTTTATTGTACGACCTCTTGGCGTAAAATCCTCCATACCAACCTATTACTGGCTCACTACAGTCAGCACGACATGTATGAGAAGCAAAGGCAGTTTTCAAAAAGGTAGACAAAAAGTGGGCAGTTATGTAGAAATCTGCATAAAGAATGCAAGAAGACCGATAATTTCCAATTGTTTTTTGCAACTCCAATGCATATGCGTGTATTCTAAAGCAAAAAAAAAGTGCAGAGCACCATGGGTATGTACATCCTTTTGATTGTGGTGATAGGGCAGTTATTTATGACATCTCCATATTCCTCTCAGTCCTCACCACAGCTAACACACGCACAAAAAATGCAACAATATTCTTTAGAATCTGCACAAAGGAGTACACATGGCAACATGGAATAATGCAAGCATAGTTTGCTGCCTTAAAACTGCACAAAAGAAAGGCAGGTATTTTTTAAACTTTGTGGTTTCTATAAACACACATACTATCAAAAGCATAGGTGTGTGTGTGTGTGTGTGTGTGTGTGTGTGTGTGTGTATGTGTATGGGGGGGGGTGGAGGGATAAGCCAACTAGCAAAATTACTTTCCTCCTTGTAAAATCCTCAATTAGATGCAAAGTGCCTCAGTGAGGAGACTAGCTGCAGCACTCTACACCCCTTGCAGGTACTGTATCTCTGATTTGGCTGAATACACGTCACAGTTTGAGACACCATAGGGCTGCACCACTGATTTCACATTTTGGCTTCAATAAAGGAGACAAATTTGGAAATGGTAAAAGCAACTCTAATGCCAGCCAACACCTGGAATTCGAAAGTACATCCCATACGTATAATATGGACAGTTGCTTGAGCTTCCTGGCAGCACGCATGTATTACTGAAATTTATTTATTGCAATAGTGCATGCAAAGTGTTAATTAAAATGCAGGTCAGAAAAAAAGATCAATGTGTAGGATGCATAAAAATGATACAAGGTGGTAGATTTTTTTTTTTTTTTTTTAAACTGGTTTGGGTTCTGTTAATACACATGCAATCAATAGCCTCAAACCCAACACAAAGCATCATGGATATGCCCATTCATGCGTGTGTGGTAGTGATGGGGTACTACATACTACTTGCCATTTCATTACTCTGATCTCAGCGCAGACGACTCGCACCAAACATAATAATCTTCAAAATCTGCACAAAAGCATATGCATGATGACAACAGATGGAAGCTGCTGCTCGCTGGCTAAAAGTGTCTGAGCTACCAGTGTGGCACAACCGCTCATGACACCAACAACTCTGGTTTGGAAACCAGCCTGGATTGGCTGGTCGGCCAAGGAGGAGGAGGCTTGAGTGTCACACAGGACGCTCCTCACCTCCAAGAAGGGAGGGGGGGAAATCACTGTCATCATGCGAACACCACCCGGGTGACCATAGGTGGTTGTGCAGGTGGAAGTGCAGTCTGGTGGTTAGGGACAACTGATTGGCTGGATGAAAACAAGAAAAATGCAGCACTGCCTTACGACTGCTCCAGGTGGCCCACAGATGCTGCACCACCGCCAATCTAGGCTCACTGTGGGAGCACCAAATGAAGCCCATCTAAAGGAAATGGTCCACTCCAAGGACCTCCACTGTGGGGAGGTGATATCACAGGGCTATCCTCCAGAAGCAATAAGTCCTGGGAGATGGTGAGGGGGTTGGGGCTGCCCGGAGGGCCAAGAAGGCCTACAGCCGACTTGGGGGAGGATAAACAGAAAGAAAAACCAAATAAAAATTGCTGCAGAAGTACCTGCAATGTAAAAGTATAATTTTCACTGCTAGTATTTACCTCCAGATTCCAGTGCATAATCTACCATGCCGGTTTGATCTTGGGAATAGAGCTTCAGTGCATTATTCACTAGGATACGTGCTTGCTGTAAGAAGAAAACGTAAAAAGGCTAAGTTCTTTTAATTATCTCATTTAAATACATACATTAACTCGTAGTCCCACATATAAAAAATCTGCTGCACATTTTAAAATTCTGTTTAAGAAAGAAAGAAAGAATTGGTTATCACCTGTAATCATAGTTCTAGGAATTGTATATGGTTTACATTCACACTCTGGCAGTTCCATTGGAACAATGTTATTGGCCAGACATCTTTAAGCTAAGCTCCTCCCTCCACCCGACCGGTATATGCCCCGACTCTGCCCCATGAGGTCAGATCTTACACACTGGAAGCAGGATCAGGTGCCACTTTGCCAGGGGAGGCCGTGTGGGTTGTGTGGATGTAAATCATATACCACTCCTAGAACTACAGTTAAGCAACTTATTCTTCTAGGGGCACAGATGTGATTCACTTATCCACACCCTGGCAAACTCCTGGCAGTTCTCTGGGAGGAGAGGGCAAGGTGCACACCTTTACTAGGCGAATAGAGACTGGAGAACAGAGGTCTCAAACCCTGCATTCTGGCATGACCCCAGGTCAATGTGTAAGTGGAAAATGAAGGTGTGTGATGACTGAGGTAGCAGCCCTACAGACTTCCTGTATGGGGGAAATCCTAGAAGCAGCCACCAAGGCAATGGTATGACTGAAGGAATGAGCCCCGAGCCCTATGGAAGGCTTCCTGCCAGCCAACCTATAGCAGAGGCCGATGCAAGAAGTGATCCACCTTGCAATCATCTGCTTTGCTGCCAGTCAACCAGGCGCAGCTTCAGTATAAGTGACAAACTGCTGGCAAACCTGTCCCCGAACTCCATCAGTCCAGGGTATGGAGCCTGCGATCAGCCTCCAAAGATGGACTGGTGAAGTACACCAACAAGTTAATCAGCTGGTTAAGGTGAAACTCAAATTACCTTCGGGAGGAAGTTTGGGTTGAGGCGAAGGACAACCCTGTCCCTGTCGAAGACAGGTAGGGAGACTCCAATGAGAACATCTGGAGCTCCCCAATCCCTCTGGCGGACATAATGGTCACCTGGAAGGCCATCTTCTACGACAGGTTTGACAGCTCATATCTGTGTTACTGGCTTGAAAAGCTTGCCCATGAGCACGGCTAATAAGAGTAAGTCCCACAGTGGAGGTGGTTCATGCACCAGAAGGGACAAGTGGACCAAGCAAATTCCTGCAAAGAGGAAAGGGACCGGTGGTTCCCCTGCCATCTGCTAAAGCAGAGGGAACTGTATCTGGCGAGGCCAGAATGGAGCTACCAGAATCATGATGGCCCCCCCTTCCATCTGCAACTTGATTAGCACTCTCTGAATTAGAGGAAACTGAGGGAATGCATAAAGAAACCTCCCACTACAAGAAAGGGACAACACATCTCACCAAAAACCTCTGGCCCTGGATCTAGCGAGCAGAAATTGGGCAGTTTTGCGATGAGTGGGGACGCAAAAAGGTCCAACTCTGGATGACCCCATCTGTCAAACAAGTTTTCTGCGACGAATGAGAGAAGCTCCCATTTGTGCATGCTGGATCGAGTCCTGCTGAGACTGCCAGAGTGTTTAATACACCTGCCAAATGGACTGCAGGGAGAGTCAGACTGATCCAATGCCTAGTACCGCACTCTCATGGCCTCCCTGCACAGGAGGTATGAATCAGTTAGGCACCCCCCCTGCTTGTTGATGTAGTATACTACTCTTAGACTGACTGCACCAGCAGTTGACCCGAAGCAAGATGTTCCTGAAAAGCCTGCATGCCGTAGAGCACTGCTCTCTTCTCCAGGACACTGATATACAGGGAGGCTTCCCATTGGGACCAAGAACCCTGGGTCTGGAAGGGACCCAGGTGCACTCCCCAGCCCTGACTTGAGGCATATGTGGTGAGGATCTGATGTTGGGCGGAGATCTGGAATGGGACACCCTTGAAGCAGATTCAAGGGGTCCATCCACCACTGCAGTACCTTGCATACTGGGGAAGAGACTAGGACTAGTTGGTATAACTTGTCCGTCCGCTGGTCCCACTGTACCCGGAGCGTCCACTGGAGGATACGCATATGGAGCCTGGCCAGTTGAACAGTTGGTATGGCAGCTGCCATCAGGCCCAGCAATCTGAGGTATACCCTGGCAGGAATGTATCGACGTTGGGTGACTTCCTGCACTTAAGCTATGAGGCACTCTGCCCTGTTTTGGGGCAGGAAGGCCTTCCCCTGTGCAGAGTCCAGAACCGCCCATATACACTGCAAGCTTTGGGATGGTATCAGAACAGATTTGGGCAGACCGACAGTGATGCCCAAGGAGTGAAAGAGCTGGAGAGTTTGCTCCAAAGTCAGCAAAAGCCGCTCCCTGGATGGGGCCTTTAGGAGCCAGTCGTCCAGATAAGAGAAGACATACAGTCACTCCCTTCTGAGAGCTGCTGCAACCGCTGCTAAGCACTTGGTAAAGACTCGTGGCACAGAGGACAAGGCAAAGGGCAGCACTTTGAACTGAAAGCTCGCCCTGAAAGGTGAAATGGAGAAATATGCCTGTGATGAAGAAGGACCTAGATGTGCAGGTAAGGGTCTTGAATGTCCAGTGAACAGAGCCAGTCCTCTGTCTTGAGAAGGGGCATAAGGCCTGGCAAAGTTACCATCCAGAACTTTTTGTACTGGACATACAGATTGAGGTCCTTCAGATCTCAGTTCTTTTTGGGGACCAGGAAACCCTGGAATAAAACCCGTTTCTCAGACAGCTGGGCACTGGCTCAATGGCCTGCTTGTGCAGAAGGGACTGCACCTCCTCCCAGAGAACAAAAAGGTGAACCGGGGGATAAGAGGCAGAGGTGTGGTTTCTGGAGGCTACTAGAGCGCCAAGGTGTTCTTGTTTTCTCTGCAGAATGCATGCATCTGAAGTTATGGCTCTCCATTCCACTGATTTAGATGGAGGGAGAACTGAGTGCCAACCACTGCATCCTGGTTCGGGACCAGAGGAAGGGGGTCCGGCAAGGAGTCAAGCAGAGGTGGATCCAGCCGCAGAGGCTGGTCCCTCACTTCTGGGGCACTTCGCCACCGCTCCAACACCAGAGGGGGCAGACAAGGGAGCCTGGGCTCTGAATTTCCCTGGGGACGGGAGCTGTCCTGGGCTTATAGCTTGGTTTATGAAAAGGAGGACGTCCTCTACCCTTTGGTTGAGTATGGCAGAGGGAGTGGACAGACTTGAGGGCCCTGCCGGAGGCTTGCAGATCATTTATGATGTCCTGGACATCAGGGCCAAACAGCTTGTGGCCACTGAAGGGGGTATTAAGCACTCTGCTGCAAATCCAGAGACCCTGAGCCAAGAGTGCCTTCGGAGGCATATGCCTGTGGTAGCGCCCAGCCACTGTGTCAACCATGTCATACAGGGCTCTAAGAAGATATCTGCTAACATCCTCAGCTGTCTGGAGGCACTGTAGCAGTTCTTGCTTTTGAGTGCCCTCTGGAAGAGCCTGGGTGGCAGCCTTGCCCTTCTTCCAATTGGCATTCTGGTATTTTACCATGTGCGACAGGTAGTTTGGAATCCTCAAGCCTAGAGCAGAGGCGGCATAAACCCTTTTACCCAGAGGTCAATTCTATGACACGTTTTGTCTGAGAGAAGGGAACTAAGGTGCTTCAGTGCCTTAGACCCATCATGAGCTGCCTTAAGGACCACTGAGTCAGTCTTGGGCTGGACAGCATAACTGGGAAGACCCAGGGGGTGATAAAGTTTGTCCACCCTGGGGGGGCATAGCTGGCACCAGGTCTGATCTGTGCCAGGCTGTCGTGGCTGCATTCCTCAACACTGGCAGCACTGGAGGAATGATCTTTGGCGGAAGATTCTGGAATCTCCAGGAAATCCACCAGATCTTTTCTAGTGGCATCCTCTTCCTCAGCGTGGAAGCCCATGGCTGAGGGCAGTTCCTTCATCACATTACAAAAATGTGGGGTCCTCAGGAGGAGACCTGGGAGTGTGCTTTAGAGTCCTGACTAATAGAAGAGGCTGTAGATCTGTCAGATCAGGATCTCTTCCTCTTCTTCCTCCACATCATCAGGAAGAATGAGGTCTGGGCGGTACTCCTCGACGTCCACCTCTTCAATGCCTGGGTCTGGCATTGGTTGTGACGACTGTGGCCCACAGGGAGCTTCCTGGGGTTGATGAGTACAGGGGCCTGACAGCACCCAGCTGCTGCACAAGCACATTAGTGAACTTGATAAGGACCTCACTCAAGTAGACGGTGGTCATCAATGGGGGGGGGGCACCAGTAGCCCTGGAGGGAGAAGGGACAGGTCTCGATGGAAGAGTCATAGATGACTAACCTGCTGTCGACGGAGAGGCAGACAACCTAGAGGTTGATGGCTGCCCGGCCGCCCTGAGAATCAGGTGGAGGTGCTGTCAGTATGGGTCTAGTGGGCACAAAGACCTGGACAGTAGGCTTCTTCATTGGTGCAGCCGAAGATCCCCCAGAAGGAGTAAAGGCCAACGGAGAAAGATCGACCGGAGGGGGAGCGGTCGTGATTTCTGTCTTTTCTGTGGCCCCCTCACAAGACTTGTCTTGGGCCTTGGAGCTCAAAGAACCAGTAGGTGACCAAGAAGCTGGGACCTCGGAGGACCCTTGCCCGGAATTCGCTACCTGTTGATCCATTAGGAATTTTTTGAGAGCCTTTTTGCATCACCCGAGGAGTGTTTAGTTAAACTTCTGGCAGAGTTCAGTCAGAAACTTCATGGTCAGGCCCAAGACAGCAGACAGAGAGAGCGTTAGTTTGTGGAGGCAATCTTCTTTCCACAGTGGCAACGACAGAAGAAAGTTGAAGGATTAACTCTCAACATAGACAAGTTGTAGGAATCTCTTTAGAAAAAGATTCTAAAAAAATTAGAAAAGTCGGAAGCGAGAAAAGGAGTGAATACTGCGACAGAGCTTCCGTGAAGACCCATGCGAGCAAGTTGACAGCAGGAAAGAACTGAGGAAGGAGTGGGGCCGCTCACACCTTTATATGATTGGTGACATCGACACATTGACAGTGTGGGCAGTCCCAGTTGTACTGCTGAAAATCCTCCGTGTGGATTCCCCTTTGATGGCGAAAGTTCCTATGGTGTTCCCTGATGACTGAGATACCCCCGAAGAAGATCCAGAAGTACAGAAGGGTAGAGCCCTACCCTGCCTTGCCATGGTCTACTGTTGCCAAAGGAATAACACCGATGCATTCTGTGGTAGTGTCTCCTCACCTGAAGATAAAGAGGTCAAGGAACATTGATAGAAATGCTTCCTGGTCGGGAAATGCTTCCTGGTCGAAAGGGATTGAGAGCAGGAACGCCTCTACTGCAACCTTGACCAACCAACTGACTAGAAGACTCTCCTGGTGGGCTGCTCTATACCACGTGCCTGCCTATGTTAAGCAACACTGATGCTGAAGATCCAACCCCAGTTGGAGGTTGATTACATGGTGAAGCATCCAGAGACACCAACCGGATAACGTCCTCCTGGGTGAGGACTGGGAACACAGGGGTCTACGAGATTAAATCCTCAACCCCATCTGACAGCTGGTCAACAGGCTTGAGAACAATCTCAGCAGCCTGCCTGACCAGAGTCTAAGTCAACAGGGTCGCGGGGAACTAAAGAGCCCTCAACGCCGCCCCCCGCAAGGACACTCAGCCATTGGGCAAGTCGAAGGACTGTGAGGACCTTGATCACGCCTGGTCCCACAACCAGCTGCCTGCTTTTCACACCGCGGGGGGCAGGGCTTTCCCCCAAGGTCTGGAGGACCAACCACATCTCAAAGAATTGCACCATGAAAGACCCTCTGATGCTGGTCCCACGGAACATTGCTAAAAACAGGTGCCCACCGTGGCCCCCAGATGCATCTGCCTCAAGGGCAGCAAGCTGCTCAGCCAACCTGGCCACAGCTGAGGCCTTCTTGCGGCCCTTAGGGTGATCGCTCAGATCCCTCTCTGAAGGTGGTCCAGCGAGAGCTAAAGCTTCCTGTCCAAGGGACTCAGGAGGTATGGATCTGCAAAGGCCACAACCGGCCACATTGTGTTGCCCACCCAGGCAGTACATGTATGTGTTGTATGGATCGGTGACCAACATCCTCTGCCAGCAATGAATGCAAAATTGATCTCTTGCCAATGGCACAGATAACCTAAGCAGGAGCCGAAAATGAGGACCTGTTCTGACAGTGGAAAGAGATTTAACATCACGGGGCAGAGTCAGGGTACATACTGCTCGGGTGGCGTGAGGAGCTCAGCTTAAAGATGTCATGCCAATAAACATCACTCCAGTGGAACTGCCAGAGAGTGTGGATAAGTGAACAGCCACAACCATAGAAATATCTATTTTTTATACAGGATGAAATTATTAGGACCCAAAGGACCTATTTACAAAGTACTCCTATGTTAATTTAGCAGTTACAGTGAAAAGATACAAGAAATCAGACATTATACACTATAAAATAATGCAAACAAAACATCACTCAGCATACAATAGTCAACTGAACTTAACAGTCAAACATATGCTCTCAAAATATGATTTTTAAAGGACTTTAAGTTGACAGAAGCGGATAGAGGATCGAGTAGTTAGGGCTAGCTGGTTCCATGTTTTGTAAACCCAGGAATTGTTTGTATATGTGCCATACTTCGCACATGTTTTTGGAACTGAAAACCCTCCATTACTTATGGCCCACAAATTATATTTACTGGAACTTTTGGGTGCACTTAACTCCAGATACGATGCAGTTTATGATCTTATAGGCCCTAAGTTTTTCACTTCTAACAGAGTAGATCCAAAGTTAGTTTTTAAAAAGGTCAATGATGCCGGCCCAGTGGCACCGAGGGCTGAGGCGCTGGACGCCACACCTTGCGCCACACCGGTGACCCGGGTTCAGGAACAGCCCCGGGTGGCTGGGGGTTGGTGGGGGCGGGAAGAGATTGAGCATCCGGAGGACAGCTCTCTTCACGGGGTGGGTAAGAGCTGCGGGTCGCTCAACGAGCACCCTCCAGCACAGGCTGGGGGGTGAGCCGAACGTAGCGTCGCAGGGTGTACACCAGGGGTGGAGCTATGGCTCCAAGAAACTTAGAAAAATAGAGAAAAAAACCCTTGCCGCTGATAGGCGAAGGCACCTTCCCTCTGCATTCCACACTCCTGTAGTCGGGCCTGAAGTCCTCTCCGCTTCCCCCCCTCGCCGGCCCGGTGTCTCAATCTTAATAGAAAGAGTGCCCTGGGCGGGGGCCACCCTTCCCCGGAGGGTAGACCCGGGGGATGCCCAGTGCCGGGGAGTAGCGGAGGAGGACACAGTAGGGCCACACAGGGAGGTAGAGAGAGTGTGGCAAGGTAGGGTCGCTGGAGAGAGTTCAGCGGTGTGGGAGAAAAAACAGCGTTTGAAAGAAAAAGGAAAAAAAAAGGTCAATGATGAACCTGTAGTGGTCTTTACAGAAAAGTGTGCCTGTTTATTACAGACAATGTCCAATTTGTCAAGGAGCTGTTTAGTGGTTTTGTTATACACCAAGTTATCACATTCCACCATCAGCAAAATCAGTAGCATGGAAAATTTATTCTGGCTTTTCAGTTAAGGCAAAAGCATTTCTTTTAAGTGCACCAATTTACCTTTTTTTGAATAATCTCTATTAAATTTCTTTGTAAACAACAAAAACACCCACGCAGAAACGGACACTACACATACAAACAAACAAACAGATGCAAATCAGACGTGTAAGTAAGACTTATTACAGTAAGATCATATTTCTCATTACAATACTAATCTTCCCACTTGGATACTTATACATAGACAGCTTCCCCCTCCCACCTGGGATCTCTGGGGGCCTTCTTATAATCTAGAGCACCTATGAGGGTGTGCCTCACCCTCCAGTGTGATTCATGTGCCCATTCCCGTCCTCAACACCACATTTTCCGCTACACTCAAGGAGAACAGAAAGGGGGACCACCCCCTCAGGAAGGCCTCCTCCCCATCCCAGACGACATATGTCAGACTCTCCAGTGCCAAGGCACGCAGCACCACCTGGCACCAGAGAGAAACTGTAGGCTTAACACTCGAAACCCAGGTGTTTTGGTTGCAATGACGAGCCAATACTAACAGGACCCTCATCCATCTTGGGAGTGGGACCCACTCCTCTCCTACCACCTGTACCCCAAAAAGGCAGGTCAGGGGGTCTCTTTTCAGTGACCAGCCCGCTATCTGGGCCACCTCAGTAACCACGTCCTCCTAGTACTGCACCAAAATTGGACAGGCCCAGAAACAATGAATATATGTACCCAGTTCCCTTCTACACCTACCACACACAGGGGATACCGATGGGTGGGCTTTATGAACAGTGGCCGGCGGACAGTACAATCTATGTAGGAATTTAAAAAAGGCCTCTAAACTTGTTGCAGACCATTATCCCTCCTGGCATATCCAGTACCACCTTCTAATGCTCTTCCGAAATGTGCTGTTCCAGATCCCTTTCCCACAGGGTCTGTGTTCCCGGTCAGATCTGGCAGCCCCATCTGCCCTGCTTGGCAGCCTTTCCCAAGAACCCCTTAGGACCCTTTCCAGCATGGTACACCAGCTGCTCTACCGGATCTGGACTTAACCCATCCCGACCCTCTCTATCTAACCTTCCCACAAAATTCCGAACCTGCAGATATCTGTATAGGTGGGGTTCTTCCAACTGCAGCCATTGCTTCACAGTTTCAAAAGTGTCAAGTTCCCCTTTCACTACTAAATTGCCCACACTATCTACTCCGCTTCTCCCAGTCACTGAAACCCTCATCTTCCATTCCCGGCAAGAAGAAAGGGTTTTTAGCCACTGGCAACAACAAGGTTTCTCCTTGTGCACATACCTTTTGCCTCTTAAGCAACTCCCAAGCCTTGAGTACTGTCCGTACCAGTGGGCTGCTGTTTCCCAGTGCTCTGTAAGCCAAGTGCCCTTTACTATGTAAATATGCAGTGAGCCTCCCTGGGACCCCCCATTGCTCCAACTCCACCCAAATAGCAACCCGTGGGCGGTGCACCCAGTCCACAATCCCTCTCTGCTGTATAGCCAAATAATTGCCTAGATCTGGAAAATTGAGCCCTCCCTTACTCTTATCGACCTTAAGCCTTTTTAGGCTTATTCGCAGCTTTCTCCCATGCCATATAAACTCTGAGAATCCTGTCTCAAGTCGCTTAATGTCCCCCTTCATTAATCCCAAATGCAACATTTGCATGGAGTATAAAATCCAGTGAAGGATGTTCATTTTAATCACATTAATCCTTCCTAGCCATGAGAAAGGAAGCTGCGCCCACCTCCTGAGATCCCCAAGTATATAGTTTTAATCAGATAGGGAAAATTCAAATGATATAGATTCCTCCAGTCTCCTCCCTATCCGTACCCCCAGATATCTGAAGCTGTTCTGCACAATTTTGAGCCCCAGTCCTCCTACTGTCCCATCATCCTCTGGGAAACGCATCATTTCCAATTTCTCCAGATTCACCTTATAACCAGAGAAGTTGGTGAACTCAATGTGGGACAGCAACGGTACCATAGACCTCTGTGGGTCCCTGACAAATAAGAGCATATCATCGGCATATAACACGACTTTATGCACCGATCCCCGGGCCCCAGCAATCCCTTCCACCTTTTCCTGCTGACGAACTGCCACTGCAACAGGTTCAAGTGCCAAAGCAAATAAGAGGTGACGGGGGCATCCCTGCCTAGTTCCCCTCTCTAAATTAAACCACCCTGATAGACCCCCATTGACCAAGACTCGAGCCCTCCGTTTCTTGTACATGGCCTTCACCTATCCCACACAGGAGTCACCCAGACAAAACTGGGCCAGTACCTCAAAGAGGTATTACCATTCCACTCTGTCAAATGCTTTTTCAGCGTCCATTGAAACAATACCCACTTTCCCCCGCTCTCTACTCACGTGCCATATTATATTAAGTAATCTGCGCATATGATGGTACGATTGGCAACCCGTAATGAACCCAGTCTGGGTGAATCAGACCTGGCAATACATTTTCCAGTCTAACACCCAGCACCTTGGCCAAGATCTTTAAATCAGAGTTAAGCAATGAAATAGGTCTATACGCCGTGCAGTCCATTCTGTCTTTACCTGGTTTGGGTAGCAAGCATATGGTAGCTTCATAGCAGGTGTCTGGTAGTTTGGGGGCTTCCACTCCCTCCTCTCTCAAAAAGCCCACACAATGCCCCTGCCACCCGATCCCCCAGAATTTTATAGTACTCTATTGGGAAATCATCAGGTCCACTGGCTTTCCCCTGTTGCAGCTTTTGTATAGCCCTCAGGATCTCTAACCTTGTAATAGGCTGACCCAACTGCTCTCTCTGAATTATTGAGGATACAGGCAGCTGAAGATCTGCTAGAAATTTTGGTTTTTTGGATTTGTTTCCCTTTATGCTCTGCTCTGTACAGGCCTTCATAAAAAGTTCGAAAGCACTCTCATACCTCCAGAATCTGTACAGAGCTTCCCTTCTCTATTCCTAATCCCTAAAATACGTGTTGGGCACCTACCACCCTTCATTAGCCTCACCAGTAATGGCCCTGGTTTGTTTCCCCATTCAAAGATCTGCCACTGGCAATAGAACAAAGTCCTGCCGGCTTATTCTTGTAGCAGGGCGTTTTGGGCTTCCCTTGTTATGATTAGCAACCTAGGTGCTTCTCCTTGCTCCCCCGTTGCTACTCATCTCTAAGTCTTTTAACTGTCTCTCTAACGCCATCCATTTATCCCTCTTCTGCTGTCTCAATTTCACCATATAGGCAATGATAGCCCCCCTAATAAAAACTTTTCCGGCCTCCCAAAAGGTGGCTTTGGATATATCCGGAGAGGAGTTAGTTTCCTCGTAGAATTGCCACTGCTCCACTAAATATTCCCTAAAGGCCTGATTTTTAAACATATATGTGGGAAACTTCCATTGTGGAGGTTCCTCCCTTATTTCCCTATGAGTCAGTTTCAAGATCACCATGGCATGATCATAAATATGAATAGGGCTATGGGAGATATCCTGCACCCTTCCGATCCACCCCTGGGCAAGTAGATATATTCTATATGGGACCATATTTTATGTGGGTTAGAGTAGAATGTGTACTCCATCGCTCCTGAATTGACTGTACGCCACCCATCCACCAAATCAAGGTCTGCCATCCCAAGCTGCCACTGAGCCATGGTTTCTGACGTTCTACCCCTTCCCTCAGAGTGATCCATACGGGCATCCATGGTCCAACTGAAATCTCCCCAGGGAATTGCTCTTTTATTAGAAAGTCCAGCAAAGAGATGTAAAACTTCGGTTCATACACTGCCGGGGCAGATATACACCCAAATGTAACCGTTTCTCCTCTTAATATTCCAGAGATAAATATGTACCTACCTCCCTCCCTCCCTCCGGGTCACACACCACCCTCCAACTTCAAAGGGAAGGTTCTTATGTAGAAGGATAGCTACCCCACGTTTATGGGAAGAGAAGGAGGCAGCATAACACTTCCCCACCCAATTCCAAATAAGCTTTGAATGTTTAGTATCTGTCGGGTGAGTTTCTTGTAATAAAGCCACCTGCGCTCCCGTCCTCTTTAGGGCAGTCAAAAGTGAAGTTCTCTTTACTGGGCTTGCTATCCCTTTAACATTCCATGAAATTACATTTACACTTGGTATATTAGCCATTGTCTCTATGTAAAAAAAACTTCCAATCCCCCACAGCACCCTGCATCCAATTTACCTTTTTAATGGTATTGTTTATATGTTTCTCAAACTTTAATGAAGTATTAATACCCGTAGATATTTGCATTCGCCAACTGTAGTGATTTTTTCTCCATTTAGTAACCTGTATCTAGCTCACTGTCTTCTCCTTTTACCTGTTTGCACTGAAAACAGCACAGACTTTTTGGCTCAATACCAATTTAGATTTTCTGAATCCTTTCTCCAGACTATTAAAATACTCCGTGTAATCTGTATTCCATATCAGATTTATGACTGGCTGAACTGATCAGCACAGCATCACCTGCATAAGGCCTTTTGTTGGAATTTTTTTTTTTTTTAACATCTTGGATTTACACCTATGAGCCAGGGCTCATTTACATAGATTTTAGATTGTTGGTGTACATTCGGAGCATCAGGAGTCCGAAGGTGGATCCCTGAGGGACACCCCTGATAAGATATCCCACATTTGATATTACACAGTTAGCCATTACTATTTGAGGCCTCCCTACTAGATAGCTCTGAAACCATTTTAAGGTTTCTGGCACCACGTCAGTAGCAGACATTCTACTAACTAGAACAGCATGACCAACAAGATCAAATGCTTTTGAGAGGGCGACAAACACTGCGCCCACAGTCTCACCACATCCACTGTACCGGTCACAGTGCTAACATATTCTAAGAACATGGTGTACCTCAACCTCCCAGCCCCAAGTCCTGATTGCTGGCTTGCCGATATCGAGTACTGCTCCAAGTATCCACTCAAATGAATGCTGACCATCCTCTATTCCCCCCCCCATTTCTGCTCCCTTACCCCTGCCCGGAGCTCTGCGGCAAACCGGGAGACTCTAAGTGTCCCCCGACTGACCTATCAGATTCCCGATGGTTCCCCCATGGAGCCGTGGTTATACCCCCCAGGCGGGTACAGGGCGGGGCGCGAACACCCCGATATCTTGTCTCGTTGTGTCCCCCGGTGGTCAGGCAGGCAGTCGCAATCAGGGCTGGCACTGGAGCTCCATCTACCTGTGCTCCGGCGGCGCTTTTTCCTGTTTCTCTGTGTGGTGTGTGCCCTGACGTCAAGGCGTTACGCCGACATCCACCACACAGCTCCCCATTGGTCTGTCCTACCAGCTTGCTGTACCTTGGGCCTCCACCCAGGGTCAGACAAACCACGGATCCTGTCCCTACCTCCCCCCTGGAGAAGGTGAGCAGTCCCTAGGACGCTCGAGCCTTCTCCCCAGCTGGTCCTCCAGCGACCCACGTCTGCTTCCGAACCCGGGTCGCCGGCGCCAGAAGCGGAAATCCAACCGCTGCGCTGACAGGCCGGCTCGCTGACCATCCTCTTCAACATCTTGGAGGATGGACAGCAGAGCAACTGGTCTGTAGCTGAACAGGTCATTCCTCCCACCCCTTTGAATATGGACACTACCTTAGCATATTTCCACTGTTCAGAAATCTTCCCTCCATAAGACTTCTGCTGAACAGTTTAACAAGTACATGGGAAATCATATGAGCTGATATTTTTTTAAGAACTTTTTTCAAACTGATCAAATCCAGGTGACTAATTCTCAGTTTGGGAAATTCTGGCATCAGGGGCCAGATATTCAAAGGACAGCCATAAGAACTGGGGCTGTCTACAGGCCCCCAGACCAGGGGGAGGACACAGACACATTACTGTTAGAAGATATACAAAACATGACAGCTGAAGGGGAGGTTCTGATAATGGGAGATTTCAACATGCCGGATACAGATTAGTCAATACCAGCAGGAACATCAGCCAGAACTAGACACATGGTGGATTCCCTGCAGGTGGAGGGCCTCAAACAACTGGTACAACCACCCACAAGAAACAGGGCTATCCTAGATCTAGTACTGACTAGCAGGGCAGGGATCACAGATCTCCAGGTAGAAGGTCACCTGGGGGCCAGTGACCATCACATGGTATGGTTCAATTTGGCCACTACATCTAAATCATCCCATTCCAAGGCAAAAATATGGGACTTCAGAGGAGCTGACTGATAAGATGGCCAACAGAGTTAAGCTAGCCCTGGCAAAAAGAAACACAGGTGAGGGGGTACAGGCAAAGTGGGCAAGCATTAAGGATGCAATACTTAAAGCAACATCCCATTGTGTTAGACAGAAAAGCAAGTGCAAAAGAAGGAAGAAACCACTTTGGTTCTCAAATACAGTAGAAGAAAAGGTCAGAGCCAAAAGGCTGGCTTTCAGGAAATATAAGGGAACACAGCGGGATGAAGATAGGGAGGCATACCAAACTGCCCTAAGGGAAGCAGGGAAGGCAGTAAGGCAGGCAAAGTCCCAAACTGAGGAAACACTAGCATGAACAGTAAGAGAAGGTGACAACACTTTCTACAGATACATTAGTGAAAGGAGAAAGTCCAGAGGGAGTATTGCTAAGCTCAAAGGAGAAAAGGGGGCATGTGAGGAGGAGGAGGACTCTGTAAAAGCATCTATCCTAAATAGATACTTTTGCTCAGTATTTACTGAAGAGAAGGTAGGGCAGGGCCCACAGCTCAGCCTCATGGACACAGGGGGGAGGGAGGTGAGCACTATTCCCTTCACAAAAAGGGTCCTACAAGAGCTCGCTAAGCTCAGGGTGGACAAGGCAATGGGACCTGATGGCATACATCCCAGGGTACTTAAGGAGCTAAGGGTGGAACTAGCACAGCCATTAGCAGAACTGTTTGGTGAGTCTCTGAGCACAGGAGATTTCCCAGAAGACTAGGGAAGGACTCATGTGATCCCGCATCACAAGAGTGGTAGCAGGGAGGAGGCAGAGAACTACAGACCAGTCAGTCTTACCTCAGTAGTGGGCAACATTATGGAGGCACTCAAGGAAAGGACAGTACAACACCTGGAATCCATAGGGGCACAGGATCCAAGACAGCATGGGTTTACAAAAGGAAGGTCCTGTCAAACTAGTCTCAGATTTCTTTGACTGGGTAACCAGAGTGGTGGACCAAGGGGGAGCAGCTGATGTTGCCTACCTTGACTTCAGCAAAGTTTTCGACACTGTTCCACATAGAAGATTGATAAATAAGCTGGGTAGGCTCGGGGTGGGTCAGAAGTTGGTCAACTGGGTGGCAAACTCGTTGACGGACAGAAAACAGAGTGGTGGTAAATGGTATACAGTCAGAAGAGATGCAAGTCACAAGTGGGGTACCTCAGGGATCAGTCCTGGGGCCAGTCCTATTCAACATCTTCATCAGTGACATTGCAGATGGACTAGAGGGTAAGGCTGGTCTGTTTGCAGATGACACCAAGATCTGCAACAGAGTAGATCCAAATGGGGTGGGCAGAATGAGAAGAGGTCTGGATAAACTGGCAAAATGGTCAGAAGAGTGGCAACTGGGATTAAATGCAAAGAAGTGCAAGATCATGCACATAGGGAAGAGAAACCCTGAAACCACTTATAGGCTGGGAGGGGAGTTGCTGGCAGTCACAAAGGAAGAAAGACATGGGCATCATCACCACCGATGACCTGAAATCATCCAAGCAGACCTCTAAAGCAGTAAGTAAGGCTAGGGGGATGTTAGGGTGTATTAGTAGGGGTATCACAAGTCGTAAGAGGGAGTTAATAATCCCTCTTTACAAGACACTGGTTAGGCCCCATCTGGAGTACTGCATGCAGTACTGGAGGCCACACCTTCATAAGGACATTAACCAAATTGAGGCAGTCCAGAGAAGGGTAGCCAAAATGGTGCAGAGACTGCATCAGAAGACATATGAGGACAGATTAACGGAGCTCAATATGTATACCGTTGAGCAAAGGAGGGAGAGAGGTGATATGATCGAGACATTCAAACACCTTAAGGGCATTAACAAGGTGAAAGAGTAACATGTTTAAATATACGAAAAATAGCAGGACAAGAAGACAGCATGAGATTAGAGGGAGGCCAATTAAGGGGGAATGTGAGGAAGTTCTTTTTCACAGAAAGGGTGGTGGATGCATGGAATGGCCTACCTCAGGAACTGGAGGCTATGAATACAGTACATGGCTTCAAACAGGCATGTGATAGGCATAAGGGAGCAATACAGATGAGTATGAACAGATAGGCCATTGACAGAGCAAAGGCCGATGGCACATTTATAAGGCAGAAAAAGAAAAGGGCAGACTGGATGGCCCTTGCGGTCCTTGTCTGCCGTCACCTTCGATGTTTCTATGTTTGCATGGGCACCAACACGTTTAGACACACAAACTGGGTGTTGTGCTGGAGCCCAATATTCAGAAGGCTCTGCTGCACTGGCAAACTGGTGTAGTGCCCACGTAAACCAAATGGGTGGGTGGGGGGATATGCAAATGTTGGAGACACGGACAGGAATACTGGTGTAAATTCAGTGAACTTGCATGGCACAGAAGGGTTTGCGCAGTCCTTTTGCACCATGCAAACTCCACTGAAGAAACACCCCCCTTTTACTCCAGCGGCTGCCGGAGGTAATGCAGACAACCAGCCAGTTGGCTACGGGGAGAGGGGGAACCATAACCGCCCCTGTGGTCCATTTCACCCCCCCAATAGCTAGTCCCCAAGTTTAAAAAAGAATCCCTGGTGCTAGTGGTCCCCACTCCCTCCAATCGCCAGCCCTGAAGAAGAAAGAAAGCCCTGGTGGTAGTGGTCTTGTTCTCCTTCCCCCAGACCGATTGCCAGCCCAGAAGTAAAAATCACCCTCCCTGGCATCCAGTCCCCCTCCACCTGATTGGCATCCGTGGGTGTATATGGCGACCAGCACAGCCCTCCTTACACACTGTCCTGTAAATAAGAGGCGTGCTCCCTGCCTGAACATATGGCAGCCAGCTGAGGTGTGAGAAGGGCTGTGCTGATCACCGTATACATCCCTGGAACCACAGATACTGATCAGGTGGGGGGGGGGGGCCCACACTGGACGCCACAGAGGATTTTTGTATTATTTACTTCCGGGCTAGAGATCGGCAGGAGGAAGGGTAACCACTACCCCAGGGCTTTGTCTTTCTACTTCTGGGTTGGCAATTGAAGGAAGGTGGTGGTGGCGGCGGTGGAGGGACTATTGTTACATGGAATAATTTTTCATCAGGGCTGGCAACTGGGGAGGAGAACAGACCAGTAGCACCACGGATATGTATGTTTACTAGGAGGCTGGCAATCGGAGGAGGGGACCTCTAGCATCAGGGGTTTATTATTACTACAGGGTTGGCAAACTGAGGGGAGGGAGAAACCACTAGCACCAGGGATATGTATGTTTACTACGGGGCTGTCAATCTGAAGGGCGGGCCCCACTAACACCAGGGATAGCTACATCTATCATGGACAGTGGGGTGGGGGGGAGCGCCGTGCTTCCTGCCTCCGCTACCCATGCATATGAACCACAATAGGCATGCAAATGGCCCCTTAGTGCCTTGTATGCCCAATGGGCTCATTTGCATGGGTACCTTTGAAAACTGCTGAGTGTGCTCTGGCATTATCAACTCCTGAGGCCAACTTCGGGACCCATGTCAGAGCAGTGCTACTGACTGAGCCCTATGCCAACATGGCCCTATATTCAGTCAGGTAGCGCCTGACTGAATACAGCATCCTGGGACCCCGGGCAATTACAAAGGGCAATACAAACATTTGCACCACACTTTGTATCTTTCTGTATATTGGGCCTCAGATCTTTATTTGAAATTCTTTTAAATCTAAATTTGGGAACCCCAGGATTTTCTAAAGTATGATTAGTATAGTCAAAATTACCATCGCCATGAGGAATATCCATATCTGGGAATTGACAAAAAATAGTCATTTAAGATGTTTGCTGTGAAGAGAGTACGTTAATTCATACATGCCATCATCAGATAAACGTTAGTTTGGTTTTAATAGTTTTTGTAGGAACAAAACTTTTGATTAGGTTCCAGTAGTTTCTGTTTTAAGTGGATAAAAAGTGGACCATGTCCACTATCTGTGCAGTCAAACAGTTCAGATCAAGATCACCTTACTCCAGTTAGCTGGCAAAGTTAAATTCCAAACTGACATTGCCAAGACAGCCAACTAAAGCAATTTCCCTAAACAAAATAAAACCTATTAACTAATATGATACTTATGCATGGCAACTGCTGGTAATTAGTAAAATGTTATAACCGATATCATAAAATGTTACAACCTAAGCAATTATCTAGATGGGCAAAAATTTAAAAACAGTAAAATCCTAAACTCCAAGACGTGCAATATTTTGCACGTTACTTCCTCCAGACAGTCAACAGTTAACCACAAATACTAATTTGTCTTTTCTTGTCATACTCAGTCTCCAATCTGAAGTTAACCTGGAACAGAGGAGGTAACTGCAAACCTATTAGCATATAAACAGTACACAACTATAAATGAAACAAAAAGGTTTTAAGCTTCCCAGGTGGCCTTTGCTGTGCGATTCACACCACTCTTGCATGAGCCACTCACACATGCAAGCAACTGGTATGGCTCCTATGAAAGTGTGTCTAGAGCCCGCCCCCACTGATGTCACCTGCCTGCACCTGGTCGCAGTAACCACCCCTTCTTACTGCATCAAGGAGTGTTGATGGTGAAGCAGGAAGCTGAAAGTTCAGTGCAGTGGGAGTCTATGGCAGGCAGCGGAGTATAGCTGTGGAGCTGTGACTAATCTGCAGTCTGATTGCAGGCTAATTTGCAATCTAGTGTAGCTCCTCTGAAATAGTGCACCCACAGACGTCGCTTGCCTGCACCAGTTGAAGCTATTCCACTAAACAAAACATGTATGAAGCTTCTAAAATTCTAGCCTGTTTTCTTCTGCAGGGGTTAATGCTCTCTACAAGGAAGATAACTGGAAGAGAAAGTGTTAGACACTGCTAATGAAGGAAAGGAGGACCTCCAATACGACTTGTGGCAGCCTCCCGCTACTCATTTCCACTTGCAGTAATAATTTATTTCCTCCTTAACATGACCAAATGAAACCGGATGAATGTAAATATCACTGGCTCCCCTCAGTAAATTGTTGCTTTTTTATGTGATGAAAAAATCTCTTAAAATGTACAAAATAAGCATAACCAGTGATTGGCACCAGAAATTTGCAGTCATGGGATCACCAGCCAAATCTTGGGCACTTCACCTATTTTTTTTTAAATATATATATTTTTTTTTAATCATTTTGTGCTGTGGGAACAGCACAAAAGGGGCATCAGAGAAAGGCAGAGACATGTGGTGTGGTGATGACAAAATTGCTGCTTAAAAGGAGCATTTTTAGTTTACATGAAATCTGATACTACTCCCAGTAGTGAAGTTGTATGTATTTAATTTTGGTAACCGGGTTGGCCCACTGAATCCAGTAACTGTCCCTTTTTCAGGGGCGACCTGTATTTAATTACAGATACTGCGAAATACAACATCAAGCGTTTCTTTTGAAATGGTTCTATTTCCTTGTTTGGAGTGCGGACTTGGCTCAGCTAATGTCGCTGGTTTCCAGAAATCAAAGTACTTGGTTTGGGGTTAATACTGGATGTGAAAAGAGCAACATGAACATGGGATCCTACATAAGAAAAAAAAAAAAACATTTCATAACAGACACACAAAACACTGCACTGTGGGAATTAGACTTAATATGTGCCTAAATTTCCAATTATTTAGCAAAAAAAAAAAAATGGTTTATCTTCTCTTTAAAGCACAGTATAACCAATCATTTTATTTCTCGTTTACCCTGGAAAGCACATTGAGCAAAGCTGGCCATTTTTAAATTAATAGGATGTGTAACTGCTTTTTAAACACACAAAGATAGGCAACATTATATAGAGTTGGGAAGGTTATTTTAAACCCTAGATTCAGCAAAGTCAAGAGCTTTATGACAGTGTGAGGTCTTCCTGAACAGGATAACAAAATGCACATGGTCGTATGACCTAGGTTTATTACTACTGTGGTGGATGGGGAAGACGTTAGAGACAGACAGTGAAACGTTACCAATTATTATTTTGCGAAAAAAGTGGACATTTTGAATTGGACTTGATCGTCAAGAGGGCAGTTGAGTCGTACTGTGTAATAAGGAGTGGCAAGTTCACTGCAAGAGGCCAGAAACAAATATCCAGATAGAGTTGCATACCATTTTTTCATTCTGGACTGCACCCCAATCCATGCGGCCAAACAGCATAATATGCCATAATCAAGGACTGATAAAAGTAGGTTGCTTGCCAGGAACACTCTAGTTTCAGGCAACAGACCCTGATAAATATGGCATAAGGAACCTAATCCTTGACATGTAGTTCTTGCCATGAGGTCCGCATGTTGATCATATGATAGGGTGCTGTCCAGGATAACAGATATTTAAATTCGCTGACTCGATTGATTCACCATTTATTGTCTTTACACAAAACTTGTAATCAGGACATTTCTTTTTCCTTCCAAAAGTCATGGCCATGATTTTCTTTATTGTTCAGGACCATGTTACGTGCAGAAAACCAGTGTTACAGGTTGTCAAAATCTTTTTGCAAAGTAACATTTAGGGCATCCAAATACCCCCACTCTTGAAAATGATCGCATCCTCCGTATACAGTAGCATTTAGGATGACAGACAGGCTACGGGCAGATAATTTAACAAGAGTGAGAAAAGAAAGGGTTCCAATACTCCACAATCAACCTTAAAAAAAAACAAAAAACACCACACAGGAGTAATGGTCCTGGATGACAGTTCTGTGTTCTTAGCCAATAAGACAGTTCTGAAATCAGACTACTTTTTTTCTGGAAAACAATGGGTTAGGCATTGTAATGATAGATCACAGTTTGCCAGGTTGAATGCCTTGGTGAGGTCCACAAACATGGGAGGCCACAACATTACCAGAATCCATGGCCTGATGGGCGTAGTTTGTGAACCTCACCTAGGCAGTCTAAGTATTGTGAAGAGGCTGGAAGCCATGCTGAACATAGGTCCGATTACTGTACTGTGCTATTAACAAAACAAACAAAAAAAACAAACAGTTTGATCTAATACAATACAGTCACACATTTTAGACAAGGGGGCCAGCAATGAAATAGGCCTGCAGTTCGAAATGGATGACCTGGATGCAGAATAATGGAATGGGCATACTGGCAGACAGATAAATTCCAAGAGAGAATGAGTGGTTAAGTAGTTCTGCAAGTGGGAGAGCAAGAGATGCAGTGCAGTTTTACTTCGCCCATGAATTTTCCGCCAAGTGGCCAAATCTGCCTCCGCAGATCAATCTGTGAAGTTGTCCCGTCACATACAAGGACAGTCGCTATTCATATCTTCGCCTTGCTTTTGGGGTTTTAAGTGCAAATTGCAAAAAAAAAAAAAAAAAAAAAAGCAGAAGTTACAGATTTCAAATCCTGGTGTTTAGTGATCCCCCTCCACCTACCATTCATGAGCCGACCACAATGAAAAAAAAAAAATATCTATATATTAAATCCCTTGTGTCTAGTGTCCCCCACCCCTACCAATCGCCAGCCCCAAGATAAATATTAGATGTCTGGTGTCTAGTGGGCCCCCCATCCCGTCAGGTGGTGCCGCCCTCCGCTCCCCCTGACCCACACCACAGCTGGTCGCCTGACTGACCAAGTGCGTACTTGTACAAGCACATGCTCATTCATTCCAGGTTAGTCAGGTGGTCAGCTATGGAGGAGAGCAGTGCTGAGTCGCCCGCTCGCGGGGTCAGGGGTTTGGGGGCACCCTGATGGGGTGGAAGGTGGGGTCCACTAACACCAGACATTTTATATATATTTTGTTATCTTCCTAGGGCGGAGATTGGCAGGGGTGGGGGGAGAAGAGGTGAAATGACCACTAGACGCCAGACAATATACACATACATACACTGGGGCCAATTGGAGTGCAGGGAAGGGGGTGTCCACTACTAGTAGGGTAGTTTTTGCTGCGAAGTGTGGAATTCCACACTTTGTGGTCGATCCGCACTCCTCGAATCGCACCTCGCGAACTGAGTGCAATTCACTAAATATACGCAGAGTGAGTTTTGCCTACTTCACACATCTCTAAAGAGCAATCACAGGCAGAAAGGACAGAATGGGTAGACCACTGCCACCCCCAAAACCCTAACCGCCCCCAGGTGCCCAAAACCAAAGGCCATCACTGAGAAAGAGGTAATTTCGTACTGTTCGTCAAAACAGCACACTCAACTTTTCTAGACACTAGCACCATAGACAACTTTTCCCATTCAGTTCACCCGTGCGCCAAAGAACCCTAAGCAGTGTATGAGATTCTGGTACTCCTTACCGCCTCTGTGATTCCAGTGAGCCCTGCATTGGCTGCAGTTTCCGTTACAACTGATACTGTTGGAAGTTGTCCAGTCTCACTCCTGTAGGAAGAGATGTTCTTGAGGATCCTCAACTCCAAGTTCTGTAAGACTGTCTGGAAGTCTGCCTTGCTGACAAATTGTGATGACAGCCACTGCAGGAGAGACTCTTGGACATCTTGCTCTGTGTTGCCAAAAAGTAGCAGCTTCACAGATTCTTTCACCTGGGCACTGACCTAAGAAAGGTGTTACCAAAAGGAAAATGTAAAATCCATTCTCTACAGTTCATATAATTATAGTTAAAATGGTTGTTGGAAAGAAGAATCAGACACTAGCTTCCTAAAGTAAGGATCAGAGTTTCAAAACATCTACTCCTGCAATTTGGTGGCTTCAGCTGATTTTAGAACACTTGCCCAACAAAATGGCTCACTGGAGCTTCCAGTGATAGCATCATTTTAACTCTTGAAATTCTGACTAAAAATAAGGCTGTTAAAATATGAAGCAACTATATTACAAGTGCAAATGTTACTCCTCCCCCTCCCCCTCCCTCTATATGGTGCTTCTGGTACTCACGGGGCAACTACCCATTGTGATAACCTCTGATCTATGTCACCCCAGGCCTTCCTCCCCCTCCTGGGCATGGTCTTCCTCCTCCCAGGCAGTGCCTTCCCTTCAGGGGTGGCCTCCTTCAGAACAGGATCTAGTAGGGTAAGGGAATGACACAGGGCCTCAGAGTGACTGTGGCAGTCATTCTGTGGCCAATTGTTTTTCCTCCAGGGGACACAGATAGCGAAACCCTATAAATGTGCGCACACTGGCATGTCAATGAAGGGCAAGTCAGCACACCTACCCTCATTTGCACTGTACCAAGCTTGCATTCTGTCTCTGGGGTTGCCTGGGGGCAGTGGCAGAGTGGACAATCTGGTCTCCTTCCCCAGGAAGCTAGGAGCATCCCTAGTGGACGTGTCCAACATTTTACAATCTCTCTGCATATAAAACAGATGCTCCTACTTAAACTGATATTAACCACCCACTGGTTGGTCGCAATGCTGGTGACCCGAGTTCAGGAACGAGCCAAGGTCATCTGGGTTGGCCAGGTGAAGAGGACTGCATGTCCCCATGGATACTTTCCTCCTCTGGGGCAGGGGTGTCACTGCTCTAGCTGCTATACTGCCACCTCGCTAACCACAGATGGCAGTGCAACTGGAAAGGAGTGACTCAGGCCAGGAACTGGAGCAACGCATGTGCACCTTGGCTCTCCTAGCATGCCTGCATCTTGGGTTTTGGGGAAAAAAAAAAAAACAGCCCCAGCTAAGCAGGATGACTCTGCCGCTCTACTCGCAGGCCACTCACCACCAACAGTGGTACCCCACTTCTACAGACACTGGCTTGAATTGCCTTTAGGAGTTAAAGTACCACAAGACCTCGACAAGAGCCCTGAAGTGGGGGGGGGTAAGCCACGGGGGTGACAAAAAGGAGCGGGTAAGTCCCAGAGAAGGTGGAAGACAAAGGAGGCAGGCTGGTGGAAGGGAGTATATTAAGAGAGAGACTACATATATAGTGGTACTCATATTTCACAGCTATCTTATAAAATTATATACTGCTTTGTAACGGTTATACTTTAATTGTAAACTAAATAAATTTAGTCAATACTTCCGAGTCTGAGCATAAAGGAAACTCATTTCTTCTGAGGATTTGCAGTTGACTGATTTTACCCTTCACCCAAGGCATTCATGGTCTTATGTTGAGGAGGAATGCAGACTGTAGCTGGGTTTCACTGGAATAATTAACCGCGGAGATGAAATGTCCAATTTGGTTTGCAGTATCTTTGCAATATGTTGGGCGGACCAGCCCCATGGTGCAGGATCTGGGGAGCAGCTCGCTATGCCAGCAACCCTGGTACGTGCCAACTATTTTTGCGATAGGCTGATTGGATTTGGCTCATGGAAACAAATATTACCACCTACTTTTTTGCATAAATTCTACTCTCTGCCAAAATAGCAAACAACTCTTTAAGGACGTTCCCTGGTGTTTCAGCAACCCCATGTTGTAATTTTTGGGAGAGTGCATGACGGTCATCTAAACATTTAAAATCCACAAAAAAATATGGGTTGCCATGCTTGTTTTTAAGTTACATTGGTGAGACAATCTCTCTATGAAAGAAAAAAAAAATCGAAAAGGATCAGATTGTTTTATGTGGTTATACCATTTTAGATGTCAACATGAGTATGAAAGAAAATGTGAAACACCACATGATTTGTCATGATGCTTGCTTCATTTTTTCTACAAATGTAAAAATAAAGATTACATTACCAATACAGTGACAAGGAAATATTTGTACATTGTTATACATAAAACCATTTCATACCCATATAATTTTCATAAAACTTTGATAGATGCAGAATAAGGTTATGAATGTAGACACAAAAACAGGGATTGCCATGCTTCTTTTGGTTATATCTGCTTTCAAAGTTTCAGTTTCAGAGGTGGTCGGCTCAGGACAAAAATAATTGAAACATCCCAATAAAAAATAAAACTTGCAGGAATGCTATTCAAGCTATTGAAAAGGACCTGCAGAATGGCAAGGACTTTAACATAAAATAAACAGTGTAACCAAAGCCAGACAAATACAGTATTTAGGTAAAGTGCCTTGAATAATACCAACTGCTGCAATTGTGGGAGCCAATTTCCCTGCTGCCAACCTGTATCTATTCTTAGCTGGACGTGACGTAATACAATAAATCATTATTTTAATAATGCTTTCATATATTTAAGAGATTCAATGCAAAAGTGCAAAATAATGCACCTGGGTAGAGGGAACCCTGGGAGAGCTACAGGTTTTTGGGGCTGACGGGCTGACTGTCACCAAAGAGGAAAGGGACCTATGGGTTATCTTAAGGTATGAAAGCAGTGCATAAAGGCAGCAGGGAGGGCCAGTGGCATGCTGGGGTGCATAGGCAGGGGTATCACTAGCAAGAGGTAGGACATTGTGATGCCATTGTATAAAACATTGGTAAGGCCTCACCCGGAGTACTGCGCGCAGTTCTGGAGGCCACACCTGCGCAAGGACACAGATAAGGTGGAGACTATCCGGAAAAGGGCAACAAAGATGGTGCAGGGCTTACACCACAAAACATAAGAGGAGAGACTAAGGGACCTCAATATGTATTCACTGGAGCAGAGAAGACAGCTGGGGGACATGACAAACTTAAAAAGTACCGCAAGGGCATAAACAAGGTGCAGGTGGGGACCTTTTCCAATGCAGAAAAAGTACTAGAACAAGGGGGAACAATACAAAATTGGATGGGGGTAGATTAAGAGGTAATGCAAGGACATATTTCTACACAGAAGGGATAGTCGACGCTTGGAATAGTCTGGCACAGGAGGTAGTGGGGGCAAACAGTGGAGGGGTTTAAGCATGCCTGGGACAGGCACAGGGGAAGCTTGAGAGGGGATGGAGTGATGAAAAGCCATTGATCACATAGGTCAGTGGCCACATACAATGTATAGGGCCCTACAGGCAGACTGGATGGGCCTAGCGGTCCTTATCTGCCAACAATTTCTAGGTTTCTTAGAATGTAATTGTGCCAGAAAACCACCATGAAAACATTTTCAAAAACATCTGAAAAAATGGGAATTTGAACCACCAGGGAACATCCTTAAAGTGTCAAGAAAAGTCAGGAACACAGAAAAATCAACAAAATAACTGTATATAACAAAGAGATTTACCAAGTTTTAGGTGTGCACTACATACTGTATTCTGGTGCCTTACCTTGGCAAAATGCAGTGAAGTAGAAGGGATCATATCTTGCCCCCCTCCCCAAATCCCTTCCACTTCCCAGTCTCTGGATCAACCCACGCAGTCAGGGTGCAGGCATGTAGTAACGTGTTCCTAGGGGGACCGTGGGGGCGTGCTCCATTTAAGTCTATTGGTGGCAGCTGTAACAATGTTTTTATACATAATTATGGTCATTTGGTGATTAATCAAAGGCACTGATTGATTAACAAGGCCAAATGACCATAATTATATATAAAACATTGTTAAAGCTGCCTCCCATAGACTAATAGATACGCCTCACCCTCCCTGGATACACTGCATTATGTGCTTGAGCGTTGGGGGGATCCTGAGCAGATCAGAGATTAGGACTAGGAAGTGGAAGTGAGCAGCTGGCTACGAGGGGGTCCAAGACAAGATTCCTTCCACTTCTAAAATAACAGAAGAAAATGTTATAAGATGTACACAGATGGCATTTTGCCAAGATAAGGCACCAGAATATGAGATGCAAATCGAATTGTAAAAAACTTGGTAAATCTTTACAAAAACTTACAACAGAACTCTAAAAAGCACAAAACAGCAAAAAAAAACAGTCCATTCCAGGATAACATGCAGTGAACTTAGAAAACCATTTTAAGAAAAAGAATATAATTAACAGTCTGGGGAAAAGATTGGGGTGGGGAGGAGTTAATACATAATTGTCAGTGGCACTTATTTTGAGCATGCACCGAAGTGAATAAATGACAGGGTTATGAATCAATTGTTCTAGGTTTTATTAAAAGATACGGAATTAAAGCATTTTTTCATCGAAAGAGTAGTGGACAAGTGGATCAAACTGCCAGAGGCAGTGGTAAAGGCCAAATCTGTGGGCAGTTTTATGACTGAGTGGGATAGGCACATGGCCTTAAGAAGGGGCAATGGCAAATTAGGGGAGATGGCCACTAGGGCCTAGGCAGTGCAGTTAGGGTGGGTAGAATGGATGCTAGGTCGTTTTTTCCGTCACTTTCCAAGTTTCTATGGAACTGTACATTTGAAAAAGTTGTTAGAGTTTAGGGTCATTCATGAAGCAATCGGATACTATTCTGGAGGTAACAGTATTACTGTGGAAGAAGCGTGGATTACGTTATATCAGAAAACCTAACTTACTGAAGTGCTGTAAAAATGAACATACAATATCATGGCAGTCGCTATCACTTACTGTTTCTTGTATGTTATCCACTTTTTCACATGTAGACTTCAGGCTCTGCATATTCAGTAACTCTGACTTCATGAGACCAAGTTCTAGTTCCAGTCGCTTAATCTCAGCAATGAGATGCTGGCTTTCCTCATCACTTCCACTGCTTTATTAAAAAAAGAAAGTTTTTAATAAGTCACAAAATTGTCAAGAAGCTTAAAGAGCAGGCATCCACTTCAGTAGATCACTTTATAAACATACTGGGTGGGATATTCAGACATGCGCCAGGCATGGGCGCAAGCCTGGCACAGTGCAACTGGGATGCACCAGGGCATGGCCCGGGCGATATGAAACGGTGCTGCGCCATGGCTCAGCACCGCTGAATGGAACTGGGGCCACCCGCACGGTGCAGTGGCACTGCGCCAGCGCAAGTGCAGCTGCACTAGGCGCAGCAAGAGCGATATTCAGACATGAGCATGCAAATAAGGCAATTATGAATGCAAGGCGCAAATGGGGAGATTTGCATGTTATGGCCCCATTTGCATGCAGGTGCGTCGATCCCCGGTGACTTGCACCTGGCACCCTGCCAGGCTACAGCCAACAGGAACAGATGCCCCCTGCCCCTCAGTGGGCAACGCGCCTCGACGCCCGATCGCGAGCGTCAGTTACACCTAAACTCCCTGGTGGTCCACTGGACCCACTTTCCAGCCGTATCACGGGCTTAAGTAGAATAAAATAATCCCTGGTGGTCCAGTGGACCCGATGCCCAGTCCGATCGCGGGCTTCAGTTGTAAATAAATGCCCCAGTGGGCCATCGGCACCCCCCTCCCCACTCAGACCCGTCCCCCCCGCCTCCCCTGGGTCAGCAGCGTGCGGCAGCTCCCCACCTGCAAGCCGCCCGGTTGCCTGCCGACTGACAGCATACAGTACAGCTGTATGCCCACTGGTCCACTGCGTGGACCAATGGGTGTGTAGACTGTACTGTACTACACAGTCCCGAAATGACACTGGGAATTGCGTAGTGCAACATCCCCCTTTGAATATTGCGCCGGGGTGCATCAGTGGGTTGCACATGGTGCAACACTGTTGCGCCAGTCACAACCCCTTTGACTATCCCACCCACTGTATTTGCATTAACTACAATTAACTAGAGTCCACCTTTTTTCAATAAACTTTCACTTGCCTTTCCTAAGCTTTGCAGTTCATTTTACCCATTTCACAAAGTCTGTATAAAAAGCTTTCATTACGAGTTTTTGACTTCACAGTGCACTTAAGACATAATAGTGCTCCACTGCAGATCGTAACAATCTATATATTTAAAGATGAACAGTCAGCACAAAGGGCCCCCACACTCGTATGGGGCTGGTTCCAATGTGCACTTTGTGTGTAAAAAACATTTTGGTTTACTTATGGTTTACTGTAGTATAGTAGATTGTATCAAACTAATTTTACTTAGTTCTAGGCTGATGTATTCTGTTACTACAAATCCCAGAATCCCCTGCAGTTGATATGAAAGCAGTAGGTACAACATAGAAACATTATACTTTGACGGCAGATAAGGACCGCTTAGCCCACCTAGTTTGCCCATTTCCCTACCTACGGTATAAGCCGCAGATCCTAGTTAACCAGACTTTCTTCCTACCCCCCACAAGAACTGCCTTATGTCTGCCCCATGTATTCTTGAATTCTCCCCCAGTTTCAGACCCCACAACCTCCTCAGGAAGGCTATTCCATGCATCCACTACCTCTGTGAAAAAATACTTCCTCACATTGCCCCTGAACCTCCCCATCTTTAAATTGTGTCCCCCTGTTCTTGTATGTCTTTTCTGAAAGATGCTTCCTTCTTGGACTTTGCTGATTCCACTGAGGTACTTAAACATTTCTACCATGTCCCCCCTCTCCCTCCTTTCCTCAAGGGTATACATATTAAGGTCTTTTAGTCTCTCCTCGTATGGCTTCTCTTGCAGACCCTGCACCATTCTAGTTGCCCTCCTCTGGACTGCCTCTGCCCTGTCTATGTCCTTGTGGAGATGGGGTCTCTAGAACTGGGCATAATTACTCAGATGGTCTCACCAACTGTCTGTACAGAGGATAACAACTTCCCTGTTTTCTGCTGTTGATACCTCTCCTATGCATCCTAGTATAGCCCAGCTCTCCCTACTGCCTTCTCACATTGCTTGCTAACCTTAAGGTCATCTGATATGATTACCCCAAGGGCGCTTTCCTTTTTTGTTACTACCTCCTCCCCCACTGTGTAATCTTCCGCAGGGTTTTTGTTTCCCAGGTGCATTATTTTGCACTTCTTTGCATTGAATCCTAGCTGCCATACTTCCAACCATTCCTCCAACCTTGCCAAGTCCCTTCTCATCCTTTCCACACCTCCTTGTGCATCAACCCTGTCGCAGATCTTTGTGTCATCTGCAAAGAGGCATACTTTTTCTTTCCAGACCCTCTGCAATGTCACTTATAAAGCCATTAAAAAGGACTGGACCCAGTACTGAACCCTGCGGTACCGCACTAGTAACCCCTCTTTCTTCAGAGTGGACTCCATTTACAGTTACCTTCTGTATCCTGCTGTCCAGCCAATGTTTTACCCAGGCTAACAACACCCTGGGATCCACTCTCAGGCTGGGTAATTTGACTATTAATCTTTTGTGTGGGACTGTGTCAAATGCCTCACTAAAGTCTAGGTAGGCCATGTCCACAGCCCCTCCCTGGTCTACTACTTTGGTCACCCAGTCAAAGAAATCGATTAGATTAGTCTGACATGACCTTCCCGCTGCGAACCCATGCTGTCTTGGGTCCTGTGCCCCACTGGCCTCTAGATACTCAACAATTCTTTCCTTCAGAAGTGATTCCATCACTTTCCCCTACCACAGAGGTCACACTGACAGGTCTGTAGTTTCCTGCCTCTGTCTTGGTCCCGCTTCTGTGAAGGGGAATCACATCTGCCTTTCTCCAGTCCTCAGGTACCACACCATCCTCCCATGATTTGTTAAAAAGGGTAGTCAGTGGTTTCACTAGTTCTCCCCTTAATTCTTTTAGAATTCTGGGGTGAATTCCATCAGGCCCTATTGCTTTGTCCACCTTCAGTTTTAGGAGTTCTTTCAGAACCCTTTCTTCTGTGAAAGGACTGGAATCGATCCCCTCTCCAGAGTGTTTCTGTTAATTGTATTAGGCACCTCCCCCTCCTCTTTTGTGAATACTGAGCAGAAATATTTATTCAGTATCCCTGCTTTTTCACTATCCCCCTCTTCCCACCCACCATTCATTCTATTCAGCCTCACTATCCCTCCCTTTGTCTTTCTACGCTCCATGATGTACCTATAAAAGGTTTTATCACCCTTCTTAACCAAGTTGGCTATCTTTTCCTCAGTTTGGGTCTTTGCTATTCTGACTTCCTTCCCTGCTTCCTTCTGCCTTAACTGGTACAGCTCTCTGTCCTGCTCCTTCTGTGTTTCCTTATACTTCCTGAATACTACCTTTTCCTCCCTGACTTTCCCCGCCACCTCTTTTGAGAACCATAGTGGCTTTTTCTTTCATTTTGATTTGCTTCACACAAAGGCTTGTTGCCTCTGTGATGGCAGTTTTAATGATTCCCCATTGTTGCCCCACACCTCCTTCTAGCCTGTTTGCTAGTGCTTTTCTAAGGCACTCTCCCATCTTGCCAAAGTCAGCCCTCCTGAAGTCCAGTACCCTCACTTTTGTATGGCTTGACTCTGTAGCTGAGTTGAACGTGAACCACACTATTTGGTAGTCGCTTGTTCCCAGATGGCTACCCACTTCAAGATCCGAGATCCTCTCACTGTCCCCATTTGAGACTACGAGGTCTAAGATTGCTCCCTCACGAGTGGGTTCCGAAACTAGCTGTCCGAGGCATGCCACCTGCCTCTCTTGAATTTGTGATCATTACTTAAAAGTTGATAACCAGGAAAGGCACCATGAGCCAAAGCTCCTTTCCGGGCACAACCCAGAGAATGGGGATACAGAGTAGCAGCATATAAAAAATAAATGACACTGAGTGCATTGAAAAGTACACAAAAGTAAGATATACATAACAAGTGATTACAATTCTTGGCCCGCTCCTGTATAAACCTGGTCTGTGAGGCACTAAACACCAGGCTTGGCCTTCTCTACAGACATAAGTCCTGCATGACACCTGATGTCCTGCACCTGGCTGTAACTGGTTCGGTACTGTCCATAGTTGACTACGGCATTGTTATTTATGGATCAGCTGCTGACTCTGCCCTTAGAAGAATCAAGGTCTCCCTGATAAAAGCATGTCGACTGGTCACTGGTTGTAGTTGGCTCACTCACACCTGAGCGCTTTATGAATTAGCGGACTGGTTGAACTTTGAGAGTAGTCTTTCCTACCATACTTGCCTCCCAGCCAGGAAGACTCTGGCCTCCTTCCTCCCACTGCCCAGCATCTCCTTACACTGGACCCTGCCACCCGGACGATCAGAAGCTCCTCCAAAGCCCCTTTCTTAGTCTCATTTTGTAGGTCCTCTTTGGAGCGGCAGGCCTTCATGTATAGGGCCCTTCTCTGGCTCAATGGTTTGCCCTCCGAGGTCATTTCCATCTAGAAACTAGGCCCATTTAAATACATGCTCAGACACAGCATCTTCTTGCATCCAGTCATGACTGTTTATAGCGTCTCCCTCTCTCTCTCTCACCTTGCAACTCCCCAATCCCTGAGCTTTTCCCAAGTTAAGACAATGTCTGACTGCTCCCCTCTGACTCTTCCCCTCTACGCTGTTTCCTCTCCTCCTTTGTCCCCCCTCCCTTCCTCCTCTCATTCTTTGCTCTGTTCCCTACCTCCCTCCCAATCCTGTACATGGTACCTGCTAGTCTAGTTCTACTCTTTCTTCAATTTCCCTTAGAATTGTCTACTTATTGTGCTGTATTTTTTTGTCTATATGTTGTATACATCTCATTGACATTGTACCTCTGTGTTTTATGTAAACTGCTGCCTCATGCAACTCTGTACTCGGGTTGCACCCAAAGTGTACCTAATTTATGTATTTCCTCACGTGGTGCCTTTGTAAAGGAGTCCTTGACTCAAAAGCTTGAAATTCAGATATTTTCATTAAATAAATAAAAAAATAAATCTGGCCGATGCATCCTTTTATCATTTTAATATTTCTATTTTTATTCATTATCCCCAACATACTCATTGCATCTCTGCTACAGACCATGCCCTACTCTCCCATCCACATTTGCTGCTCACTACTCCCCAAACCCTACAGCTTCCTCCATGGCTGTAGCCCCTCTTGTAATGCAAGATGGGATCCACCCCAGAGTACTGAAGGAATTCAGGAAATGTTGGTGGAACCACTGTCTGCCCTTTTCAATGCATCACTAGAGACAGGAGAGGTACCCGAGGACTGGAGGGCAGATGTGGTCCCTCACCACAAAAGTGGAAGCAGAGAGGAGGCAGGCAATTACAGGCCTGTAAGCCTGACCTCAGTAGTGGGGAAACAGAGTCCTTACTTAAGGAGAGGATTGTGAAGTTTCTGGAGGACAGCAGGGCACAGGATCCAAGGCAGCATGGATTCTCAGTGGGAAGATCCGGTCAGACAAATCTTATAGGTTTCTTTGACTGGGTAACCAGGGTGGTAGATCAGGGAGGGGCAGTGGATGTAGCCTACCTGGATTTCAGCAAGGCCTTCAACACCGTCCTGCACAGGAGACTTCTAAATAAATTGAGGAGCCTGGGAGTGGGTCCTACAGTGGTAAAGTGGGTTGGGAACTGGCTAAGGGACAGGACTCAAGAAGGTGGTGGTGGTAACTGGCATGAAATCTGAGGAGAGGGAGGTAACCAGCAGGGTGTCACAGGGTTGGCGCTGGGGCCAGTCCTATTCAATCCATTTTCATTAGTGACACTGCAGAGCGTCTGGAGGGAAAGGTGTGCCTCTTCGCAAATGACACCAAGATCTGCAACAGAGTGGACACATTGGCGGGGGTGAGGTTTGGAAAATCTGAGAAAGGACCTTATCCTATTACAGGAGTGGTCGGGTGTCTGAGACGAGTTTCAATGCTAAAGAGTGCAAGATCATGCACCTGGGTCGCAGGAATCCAAGGGAGGAGTATAAGATGGGTGGGGAAATTCTGGCCACCACACGTCAGGAGAGAGACCTGGGGGTTATATCAGACACCTAAAAGTGACCAAACAGTGTGAAAAAGCAATGGGGAGTGCAAACTATATGTTGGGGTGCATAACAAGCAGGAGGAAAAAGGTGCTGATGCCACTGTACAGATCACAGGTGAGGCCTCAGCTTGAATACTGTGTCCAGTTCTGGAGACCACATCCCTGTAAGGACACTGACAAAAGAGGCAGTCCAGAGAAGGGCAACAAAGATGGTACATGGACTGCACCAGAAGCCCTATGAGGAAAGACTTATGGACCTTAATAGCTATTTAGTCCCTGGAGGAAAGAAAGGAAAGGGGAGATATGATGGACTTTCAAGTACCTTAGGGGAATAAAACAGGGTACGGGTGTAAAGCATATTTCAGAGAAAACTCTTCACAAGAACAAGGAAGCATGATACAAGACTGAAGGGTGGAAGGCTCGGGGTAATGTTAGGAAGTACGTTTTCCTCCAAGAGGGTGGTAGAGCTGTGGAACAGCCATCCAGCAGAAGTGGTGGATGCAAATACTTGGGGGTTCAAGAGTGCATGGGATAGACATAAGAATACCCTAGAGATGTGCAGAGCAGGAGAGCCGCAGATCAAATAGCATCTGGGGCTGCAGCAGCGAGTAGGGAAATGGGCAGACTAGGTGGGTCATATGGTCCTTATCGGCCAACAGATTCTATGTTTCCATGTAAGAGACCGAGGCAGTAGGCTTACAGGCTGGAAGGGGGAATAAGTGAGAGAGAAGGGAACAGAGGATGGAGACAAGAAAGGAGACGAGGATGAAATGGTAAAACAGAACAGGAGATGAGAAATGGCAAGAGCCGAGAGAGAGAGGGGGTTTAAAAACAGCTGCAGAAATAAGTAGTTTGTTATGGGAAAAAAGAATGACAGGACGGTGGGATAGGTGAGAAGGGGAAACAAGGACAGGTTAGCTACACAATCCTAGCATACCAACAGTCTGGGTATGAGCCACAAATCTGAAACACTGTAGTGGAGAAGGCTGGTCTTTTCGTCCAGGAAGGGGGAATGGGAAGCTCTGCTGCAGTGCTGTCAAACAGTTAAATCAGAAGGCAATGCCAGCCCGGTGGCACGGAGGGCTGAGGCGCTGGATGCCTTACCTCATGCTATGCTGTCGACCCGGGTTCGGGAATGACCTTTGGTCGGGATGCCGGGGAAGGGGGCGAGCAGGATAGAACATTGGCTCTCCTCTCCCAGGAGAGAGGGCTGCCTGTCCGTAGTCCCATCACCACTGGACGGAAGTCCAGTGGCAGGCAGTAACAGAACGACTGGTAGGGTGGGGTGTCCCGTAAGGCGTGACATGCATGTGCCTCCACACGCGTACGCTACGCCGGGACACAGAGGGATCGGGGAGAAAAAAAATCCTACAAACTACATGTAGAAAAAAAATAAACAATTAGGAGGCGTAAGAGACAGGGTTGACTCAGGTGATGACTATGAAGCCGCAGTATATGCTCTGCCCCTCCCTCACTAAATCCCCATCTCAACCACAAAGTCAGGGACTGACAGGGCCATGCTGCAGGAGAGAAGAAAGCTTGCAGACTTGCAGGAGGGTGACCCTCCCATTTCCCCTACCCCTGATGGCAGAGCAATTACTCTGGATGGGACAGGATGTGCAGGGGAACCTAGACCCCACAAATGAAAATTGCGTACCTACTGTAATTCTTGATCTTCTCTTGTATCTTCACCATTCATTACTGCTGGGTAAGAGCCGGAAGCACGCATGCGCCATGGGTGTTTTTTTTTTTTTTAGGGGGGCATCTGAGCCAATGGCACCACCCACATTGCCGACAGTGCGCGGCACACGAGGGTTGGCTGTTAGGTGCGACAGACTCCTCTTCCATCCCAGTTCGGTTTGGCCACAGAGGGTTAAACAGTATAGAAAAATAACTGAGGCAAGAGAGCCGAGAGACAGACAAAGGAAAGGATATAAACTGAAAAAGGCATAAGCTGACTAGGGGACAGTGAAAAGAGAACCCTACCCTAAGTGGCCATAGGGCCTCAATCCCTGTGCGGTCTCAAGAAAAGAAAAGGATAGAAAAAAGGGAAGAAGAGATATATAAAGGGGTAAAGGGGGGAGGAAGGAGGGCTCTCCGCCAAATAAATCTAGAAGACCACTGGGCTATAATAGTTCAAACCCCTGCGGTCAAGACGACAAGGGAGTAAGAATCCCACCAATTGCAGGGGTTATTGAACAAAGGCCCAAATGGGTTTTAAGATGGCCTAGCAAGCATTGGTGGAGACTGACACCTCTTCCTACCTGGTATCTGATTTTGTTTTGAACATCTTGGGTAGGGTGAGCAGTCCTGCCCAAAAGAGGACCGAGTCCAGACAGATTGAGATGGGAAACCAGATAATAGTTTTCCCCAAAACAGTACTGATGTAGTCCCCATTTCAGGAGAAGAGTGTCATGGGACATCCATGCCATTAGGAAAAGAGGGAGGAAAATCCTACGGACTCTACTAGTCTGATCAGTCTACTAGTCTGATCTAGGACTGATCAGCAAACAGCCAAAGAGTGAGATAAGGAGAGAATTATCCAAGTCTAAAAAGGGGACACCCCAGTGCAGAGAAGAGGAGAGAAGAAACCCTGCAGACTTGCAGGAGGGTGATCCTTCCATTCCCCCCTACCCCTGATGGCAGAGCAATTACTCTGGATGGGATAGGGCTTCAGTGGCAAGCATTTAAACTAGCCAAGAGGAGAGGCACTGAAGAGGAAAAGGAAACCTAGCGCCCCAAAAAAAAAAAAAAAAAAAATCAGGATAATTAGTGAGGTAAACACCAAAATAGAGCAGTCAATAGGGAGAAGGTCAGGGTAAATGGAGAAAAAGACAAAGGCAGTAGGGACAGGGATGGGGCAAAAAAATAGCCATTAAAAAAAAAAATGGAGAGTAATGAGTACCAATGCCCGTAGTCTAGATAAAAAGCTCCCTGAAATGGTGGCCTTGATGGAAGAGGGATGCCTGGATATTGTGGCAGTCACAGAAACATGGTACACAGAGAACCATCACTGGGATGTCAACATACCAGGGTACATAATCTACAGGAGGGACAGGGAGGGAAGAAGAGGAGGAGGAATAGCTCTCTATGTAAGGGAAGGGATAAAAGCAACAGAACTAAAGGGTAAACAGGGAGGAGAGCAGGCACTGTGGGTCACCCTGGAGACTGGAAATGGCTCCACAATCCGCACAGGGGTTATATACAGACGCCCGTCTAAGGGGGAGGAAATGGACAAGGAAATGATAGAAGGCAGCCTTGGGATGGCAGAAAAATGGGAGCTATTGCTGATGGGGGACCTGAATATGCCAGATGTTGACTGGAGCACCTTTGCTGCAGCCACATCCAGGAGCAGGGCCATTCTCTATGCCCTACAGGGGGCATGCCTGAGACAGCTAGCTCTGGAACCCACTCAGGAGAGCGCAATCTTAGACCCGGTACTCTCAAATGGGGATGGTGAGAGGATCTCTGATCTTGAAGTGGGTAGCCCTCTGGGAACAAGCGACCACCAAATAGTGTGGTTCATGATGAACTTAGCTGTAGAGTCAAGCCACACAGAAGTGAAGGTACTGGACTTCAGGAGGGCTGATTTTGACAAAATGGGAGAGTGCCTCAGAAAAGCACTAGCAAACAGGCAAGAAGGTGGGGCGGAGCAGCAATGGGGAAACATCAAACCCGCCATCACAGAGGCAACAAGTCTGTGTGAAGCAAATAAACAAATCAAAACGAAAGAAAAAACCACTATGGTTCTCAAAAGAAGTGGCGGAAAAGGTAAGCGAAAAAAGATAGCATTCAGGAAGTATAAGGAAACACAGAAGGAGCAGGACAGAGAACCGTACCAGTTAAAGCAGAAGGAAGCGGGTAAGGCAGTCAGAATAGCAAAGGCCCAAACTGAGGAAAAGATAGCCAACTCGGTTAAGAAAGGGGGATAAAACCTTTTACAGGTACATTAGGGAGGAAAAGAAAGACTAAGGCAGGGATACTGAGGCTGAACAAAGAGGAAGGTGGTTGGGCAGAGAGCGACAGTGAAAAAGCAGGGATACTGAACGCATACTTCTGCTCGGTATTCACAATGGAAAAGCAGAGGGAAATACCTAATCCGGTCAATAGAAGCACTCTGGATAGGTGGTTGATATTAGTCCTCTCACAGAAGAAAGGGTTCTGAAAGAACTCTTAAAACTGAAGGTGGATAAAGCAATGGGGCCTGATGGGATTCACCCCAGAATTTTAAAAGAATTAAGGGAATAACTAGTAACACCACTGACTACCCTTTTTAATAAATCATGGGAGGATGGGGTGGTACCTGAGGACTGGAGGAGGGCGGATGCGATTCCCCTTCACAAAAGTGGGAGCAAGACAGAGGCAGGAAACTACAGACCCGTCAGTTTGACCTCAGTGGTAGGGAAAATGATGGAATCACTTCTGAAGGAAAGAATTGTTGAATACCTAGAGGCCAGTGGAGCACAGGACCCGAGGGAGCATGGAATCACAGCAGGAAGGTCATGTCAGACAAATCTAATTGATTTCTTTGACTGGGTGACCAAAGCAGTAGACCAGGGAGGGGCTGTGGACATGGCCTACCTAGACTTTAGCAAGGCATTTGACACAGTCCCGCATAAAAGATTAATAAATTAGCCAGCCTGGGGGTGGGTCCTAGGGTGGTAGCCTGGGTAAAACACTGGTTGGACAACAGGATGGGTAACAGTAAATGGAGTCCACAGTGAAGAAAGGAGGGTACTAGTGGGGTACCACAGGGTTCAGTACTGGGGACGGTCCTTTTTAATGTCTTCATAAGTGACATTGCAGAGGGACTGGAAGGGAAAGTATGTCTCTTTGCAGATGACACAAAGATCTGCAACAGGGTTGATACACAAGGTGGGGTGGAAAGGATGAAAAGGGACTTGGCAAGGTTGGAAGAATGGTCAAATGTACAGCAGCTTAGATTCAATGCAAAGAAGTGCAAAGTAATGCACCTGGGAAACAAAAACCCAGGGTAAGAGTACACAATGGGGAGTGAGATACTGACAAAAAAAAAAAAAAAAGGAAAGGAACCTGGGGGTAGTCATATCAGACAACCTAAAGGTGGGCCAGCAATGTGAGAAGGCAGTAAGGAGGGCTGGGGGCATACTGGGATGCATAGGGAGAGGTATCACCAGTAGAAAACAGGAAGTTGTTGGCCCTCTGTACAGACAGCTGGTAAGACCACATCTGGAGCACTGTGTACAGTTCTGGAGACCCCATCTCCGCAAAGACAGACAGGGTGGAGGCTGTCCAGAGAAGGGCAACCAAAATGATGCAGCATCTGCAGCAGAAGACATATAAAGAAGGACTAAAGGAACTAAAGATGTATAGCTTTGAGGAAAGGAGGGAGAGGGGGGACATGAGAGAAACTTTCAAATACCTTAAGGGAATCAAAGTCCAAGAGGGTAGCATCTTTCAGAAAAAGATGTGCAAAAACAAGGGGGGAGATGGATCAGAGGTAATGTGGGGACGCATTTCTTCACAGAGAGGGTTGTGGATACATGGAACAGCCTTCCTGAGGAGGTAGTAGAGTCAAAAACAGTGGGGGAATTCAAGAATGCATGAGACAGACATAAGGCAATTTTAGTGGGGTATAGGAGGAAGTAGGCTGTTGGTTAACTAGGATCTGCAGCTTATCTGTTAGGTAGGGAAATGGGCAGACTATGTGGGCCAAGCGGTCCTTATCTGCCGTCAAATTGAGTTTGAGTATGAGTTTCCTCAGAGGTTAGGACGGAGACCCTACTCACCATCCTCCAGGCTGAGCGCTCTGACTTTTTAGAGAAGAAAACAGAGCTACGAGGTACCAGGGGGACTAAGCCCCCAACTGGCCTCTAGGAGGGTGAAGGCGAGCAGAGTGAAGGCAACACCCAGGAACTGAGGCCCAAGAGGGGATGGAGGTTGGGAATCAGTAATGAATGGTGAAGATATAAGAGAAGATCAAGAATTACAGTAGGTCCGCAATTTTCATATCTTCCTTGTCAGTCTTCACCATCCATTACTGCTGGGTGAGTACCAAGCCCCTGGAGGATCTGGTACAGCCCTGAAGGTACAGATTCCCTCAGCCTCGCTATGAGTGAGATGCAGGAGGGGAGACCCTCAGCTGTACTAGAACCAGTGAGATCCAAGCCTGGTCAGGATAAGGAGGTGTCACCTGTGGCCGGGGTGGGGAGAGAGACAAAGGCGCCTGTAAAGTCCTCCTTGCCCTGCAGGAAAAGAGACAGCTCCCCCGGGAGGCGAAGATCACCCTATGCTGGGCAATGGGTGACAATCTGGAGAGACTAAGCCATGACATCCGCCTAATGCAGATCACTGTCCCTGCAAGTCTGGATGTCACCTCGTTGGTGTCACAAGATGCCCTTGCCTGGTGCCCTGCAAGCTCCAGACCCTGTGAAGAGAGGGCGATGGCCTGTCTAGATTCCTCCGAATCAGGCAGGGATGCGAACACCTGTGCTAGCATCGACCACAGGTGCCTGTTGTAGGCAGCGTGGTGAGCCTGATGAGAACCAATGCAGAGCAACACACAAGCTGAAGAGAACAATCTTCTACCCCACCAGTCTAATTCCGTGGAGTCTGGGTCCAGCCACACGCCAGGTGCTGAAGTCCAGAAGGAGTATCTAAGGACGTCAGCACTGACGGTGGGTGAGGCAGGACACCTAGAGACTCCTGGGGAGCGCAATTCCTTCTCGGGCAGTCAGCTGGGGCTGGGGGAGATGCGGCTGGAGACTGCCAGGTGCGGATAGACACTTCCTGGAATGGAACAGGCCAGGAGGGCACCACTTGTGGTGAGCACTCGAACTTGCTCAAGAATAAACACGTTTCCAGCTCAGTATTGCTTCTTATGGTGTGGGATGTGTAGCTCCTGAACCAGCCTCGAGAGGAACCGCTGATATTCAGTGAAATCAGCATCGGAGGACAGGTGGACAGAATGTTCCTCTCCCTCAGAGGAGGAAGACTGAGGAAAAGGACCTGGAATGCTCAGGGTCCTCCTATGGCGGGGGGAGGACAAGCAGAAAACTTGTTCATCCATGGCTCTCATGTACCTCAGGAAGGCCGCCGCAGTGGCCATGAACTTCCCCCAGGTTAAGGGACCGAGAGGACCTACATGGTCTGGGAGAGGGGGAGGAGTCTGCAGAGGGATGGAGGAAGGGCACCTAACTGAAAGTGCCTGGCCTCGGAGACCCAGCCACTGGCCCCGTCAGATGGGGGGACCCGGGCGTCGAACCGGGCAGTGAAGGTTGTAGATGTGAAAAACCACAGATAAGCACTGAGGAAGAATCTCCTCTGTGGCGTGACTGGGGTTGCATGGGTCCAGAAGGGCAACCCTCGGCGCTGCCAACTAAGGGCATCTGTAAGACCTCGTGGGAAAGGCAGGGTTCAGCGCTCCGGCTCCTCCCTACCCCTCACAGGATAGTGGAGAGGCCTGCACACCTCACCCCTCCGGACTCCAAAGCAGCCCTCTTCCTCGATCCCAGCAAAACGGGGCCCCCCCAATCCCACAGCCCCCGCCCGAGGGAGGCCACAGAAGAGGGGGTCCCAGTCCCCACCACGAGGTTCACAGCAGCACCAGAAACAGTAGCTGCCACGCCTACCCCCAAGGCTGGCCTCGGCATGAGGGGTTGACGGGACCACAGGCTCCAGGGATTCCAGGAGGGGAATGCTGGGCCACCTGGTGCCACATCCCTGAGGGCTCTCCCAACTACGAGGACTCGAGCTGCCAATCTGGGTCAGCCTGTGGGTCTTCTTCCTCCATAAAGGAAGATACCAGGCAGACCACCAGACTAGCGACCCCAGGAGAATCCTTGGCGATGACACCGCAAGTGGCGCCATCCTGATCACCAGTGCCACGAACAGCGCTGGGATCTGGAACGGTACTGAAGGGCATTGCCGAGGGTCTGCCAGTGCCGGGCCCAGCATCCGTGGGCCAGGACACCATGGGAGCCTTCACCTCCAAGGAGGTGACTGCCGAGGCGGTGCCTGCAACTCTGCTCCGCATGGAACTGAGCCACTCCTCCGACACCACAGAGGAAGCCTCCTCTACGGCAAGGCAAGAATCAGAGGAGGCTTCCTCCTCACTGGGCCATATAGACCCGGAGGACAGATAGAGTGTTCTGGCCTTGGCAACCTGTGAGCGATGCCGTCCTTCAAAGTTGGTGGAATCCAGCTAACTTTAAAAGCACAGATTTCGAGAACACAGCAGTCCATGGAGAAACAGGCGTCGCAGTTGTCCATGTCGTGATTGGGTCCCAGGCATCACAGGCAAACGTCACGTCGGTCCGAAACGGAAAAATGCCAGCCACAGAGGCACCGACGCATGGGGACATGGTCCACTTTAGATTTCTTAGCCCCCAAACCTGACATGACATGAAATGAACAGTAAAACTACAGAAAATACTCTGCACCATTTAATAAAAAGGACAGGTCTTACCGGCAACAAATGGTACAGAGTGGTTGAGAACCGCAATGGAGATAGACGACAACTAGGCCTGATGCTGCAGAGAATAACTGTCAACTTGCACAGTAGGTGCTTCCTCGACGGCAAGAGAAACAGAACTGGGATGGAGGAGGAGTCTGTGGTGCTTAACGGCCAACCCTCATGCGCCGCACACTGTTGGCCATGTGGGTGGCGCTGACCCCCCAATTAAAAAAAAAAAACTCCCCGTGGTGGGTGCACACCTCCGGCTCTTACCCAGCAGCAATGAATGGTGAAGATTGACAAGGGAAGCTCAGAAATATAAATATAAAGGGAATTAAAAAAAAAAAAAAAAATTTAGGTGCCCACCAAAGCAAGATCCATCATTCATTTCACTGGAGGCTGAAATGCACGAATAAGCCGGCCATACAGTAGCTTCCACTTTTTAGGTTCTCTCCATAAATAAAACAAAACAGTTTAACTTTTTGTTTACCACTACGTGTCCCCCAACCCCAAGGACTCCAACCAAGTGCAAGTCATTTTGTACTAATTAGAATTTGTTAAATTATTACTGCATGAATGCACTTTAAGCAAAATACCTTATTGTTCTCGATTTTGATGCTTCGAGTGCCTTCTGGATTTCCTAAGGATGAAAAATGCTTTGTTAAAAATAATGTCTAGTTTCAGTTGTGATGTCAAAATACCTAAAAAGGATGCCCATCATCAGTTCTACTTAGTATGCAATCAAAAAGTGAGCTGCTGAGTGCCAGTGTCAGGAAACTGCTGTGCTTCAAATGATCACTCACCCCAACTACTTTTAAGAAACTTGACTGCCTTTTTATTATTATTTATGCTCCTTGCTCCATCGGCCCTCGCATTCTGGGGGAGCCCCAGACCCATAACCCAGGCGTCCACCATCAGGTGCATATACCCCCAGGGCTTACCCCCTCCTCGGTGGGGTCAGTGGAGGGGCCCTCTCCCACCAAAACAGGATCCGGTGTTGCGCCGTGGCTGGCTGGGTGCGGGGCAGCCTATGAGCTCCCCCATTATCCACCAGGAGCTTTTTCCATTTTTCCTTGCCCCCTTGTGGGCGCACGGTATGCAATGATGCCTGCAACGGGGTCACGCATGCTCCTGTGTGCGCCCACATTCAGTGTCTGCCGTGCTCCTACTCCATGTTGCTGCGGCTCCATGTTGCCGAGCCCCAGCCTCCGCTAGGGGTCAGGCGTGCACCAGCCGCTGATCTCCTCTCTCCCCAGAGATGAAGAGCAGTCCGTTGGATGCTCGATCCATCTCCTCCCCTGCCAACTCACGGCAGCTCATGCTCGTTCCCAAACACGGGACGCCAGTGCGGCGCGAGGTGTGGTGTCTAGCACCTCAACTCTCAGCGCCACCAGTCCAGCCTCTTAACCGCCTTTTTAATGTTCTCCGCTCTAGGAAAACATTTTAACCATTCTGAATAAAACTTCGTGGTTTTGCTAACTTGCCATTAGGTTGTCATTTTTGTAATATAAATTACTTTGCAAGACCCAACTTAAGTGACAGCTTGGCATACTTTATACACCTTCACTCTGCCTTTAAGCAGCAGCCACTCATGGATGGAAAAGATGTTTTCTGTACCTCAGATTTGGCAGATAGTTGTCTAAGAAGCCCCTCCATTCCACTGATTTGCGACTCATATTTTTTTCGGAAAGTCTCAAATTCATTCTTTAATGAAAGAAAAATACACATCTTCACTATATGGCTTTTGCTCCATGGTTTGCACACAAAAATTAGAGTGCAAGATAGATCAACAAACAGATACAATATCCATGCATTTCCTCAATGTTCCATAAACTAGGCAGCTCTGGCCTTGTTCATCTTCACCGATTTGTGAACTCTTGCCAATATCTGCACCCCATGGGTATCAGCAAAGGGGGCACAGCTGCAGAGACATACAGAGCCTGCCGTCATGGTCAACTGTGAAGGAGTCCACAGCAGTGTCACTGATGCTAAAAGTGTAGGTACTGCTCTTCCCCTTCCTGAGCCTCGAGGTACAGGTACTGTCTGCAGCAAGACCCCCCCCCCTTCACAGGCAAATGTTTCAGCAGATACTTTATATTCCTGCAGTTCTGCTCCCTTCCCCATTTGCTGACATCAGCTGTGGAGGGATCCGTGATGTGTGTTTTATCAGCACGGGGCAGGGAGCACAGGATCACCCAGATCAGACCATTGCTATCTCAAAATCTAAGTAAAGAAAAAGTTGTGATGTTTTATGAACTGGGATCTAATAGTTCCACTACTTTGCCCTGGGGTAAGGTTCATTTCCAAGGCAGTTTTCATTAGCTGTACCCCCCCCCCATATCAGCAGTTTTACTTCCCTCCTGGTCTGTCCAAGGCAACCCCCTCAACCATGTCACCAACCTTCTCGTGGACTTACCCGTTATCTACTTGCTCAGAATCTTGTTTGGTTGGGTGGGTGGCCCAGCATGTATGGTGTGCGGGAGCCTGTGGGAGGTGCCGGTTAACGGCAGCCCAGCATGATCTTCCTCCATTTTCTCAATCGGAGCTGGAACGTCGCAACACGTATGCCAGCACATCACATGCCAGCCTTCCCCTTGTGCACTCCTGCTGTACTGTTACCTGGCCTCCACAAGGTGGCAGTACCTGCAGCGAGACTTGGCGTCCCTCCTCCGAGGAAGGGGAGCTGCTGCTGGGCGCTTGATCCTCCCTCATCCTGCCAGCCCACCATGTGACCCTTGTCCATTCCCGAACCTGGGTCGTCGGCACAGGGGCTGGAAGTACGTCCACTCCACCACTGGGCCTTTTTCATTAGCTGTTTTATTTAAATTTACTTTCACAGTTTTTAAAATATTACCCTGTAACCTGAAATGAATATACAAAAGAGGATATTCAATCATCAAAAAGGGAATTACACATTTTATAACATAATCCATGAAGATGTACTAGTCTAATCATTAGTTTTGCAGTGCAAGGTACAGTCTTGTTCTCCCTTTTTCAGCCCAATACGTTTGTACACCTGGCAAAACAAATGTATTCAAAACCCATTCAAATTGCTACGCTTAGTATTAATGCCTTACTTTAAACAAGAACAAACTAAGAAAGTGCCACATCCATTTGAAGTCTTAGAATTAAGTTCAACAATAATTGCAAAACATCTACTGCCATACATGCATGGTCTTTTAAAGGGACAGGAAACTTCCATATGTGTACCTTTAAGTACCCTCTAGTTTCTTTCTGACATCCACGATCTAAGGATCCACACCCAGGGTGGCTGCCCCGCCCCCCCATAACCATGCTTCTCTCTGTGGGCAGCTGCTGTCGACATGTCCACACTCCTCTTACTGCCTCATGTTCTCGCAGCCACTGGTGGTCCCTCAAGCAGGGCAGCAGGATCAGGTCATCCTCCCACCCCCATACACAAATTCAGAACTGGTAGTCAAGTAACCGAGTGGACCCAGAGAGCATGGGCATGGCTTTATTAAGCCTGCTCCAACCCCTTTTTCCATTTTATAGGTCTCTCCCTTCCTTAGCTGGGACGCACACATGGAAGCATGCATGTAGAATGGTGTCCCAAAGCTTCTTCTCTACCTTTGCTGCTCCAGTTCTGTCCTACCACCAGGCCTCCACCTGGAAGAGGAAGGCAGTCTAACAGACAAGCCTCTCCCCCCTTGTGGCCACAGCAACCCGAGAGTGCTCTCAATCCCAGGTCACCAGCATGGTGGGTGGTGGCGCTACCGCCGCACCACTGAGCCAGCGCACTCAGGGTGACTGTCAGAGTGCAGTACTAAAGGCAGTTCATCTGTCTTCCTTGGTCTATATAGGAGTACTCACAACCAGACAGTGGTATGCTGGGAAGTTTTTCTTATTGTGAAAAGCCAGACATATCGCTCATAAACCTGTTTGATCAGACAACAAACGTCTGATTGTGACTGCTCCCTTGAGGAAGCCAACTATATCCCACACAGCCATCTGGGGAAGAATTTTGTCTGATCAAGAAGGTTCCTGATCAGTATGTCTGTCTTCTCATAATTGAGAACTTTTCAGCATATAAGGTTTAAAAGACCTAGACAAGGCTCTGATTTTAGCTGGCAAAAATCAACCAGCTTATTACCACCTCCTCTCCAACTATGCACAAGCATTAAAAACTGATCCAGTGCCAATGTGACCATTCAATACCGAATATCTTAGGATCAGCATTGTCCAGGGGTTTGCTGATGGAGCTACTGCTTACAAACTAAGCGCTAATGGTGCAAATTTCAGGTTACAAACACAGGAGTGAGGACATTTTACCTCTGAAAGGTGCTTCTCATGCTGTTTAATTTCTTTAATCTGTTGATTGATCGTGTTTGTAATTAACAAGGATATGCCATCTTTGCTATTCATCTGTTCAAGCTGCTGTTGCAGTTTCTGAAGCAGCACCATAACCTCACTGTAACGCTGGTCGTGAAGGAGACCATTCCGCTGACAGCTGTCCGATAAGAGGGCCACTTGTTTCTCTAACTGAGCCATACGACTGACATCAAAAAACTGGGCAGAACTCTAATGAAAAACAAAATACAACACATTAGTTATCAAGCTTGTTCTCTTCCACAGTTGTAGCCAATTAAGGCAGCAGTGCAGTGAAACTGGGCAAAAAATGTGACCCTGCCTTTTTCCCCCCACAGTAAAAGACTCTAGGGATCTTCCAGTTTCATTTAGTGATAAATTTTACTAGCTCCAACAAAGTTTGCGTATGTTATAAAACAAACGACTATGGGCACCACATTTTGCATAGAAATACCACCGTATGAAGGGGCGTAGCCAGTAGCTAATGGAGAAGGATGCTTGGAAGAGGAGCTCTGGCTTAGCAACTTTTAAATTGTAATATTTGCTGATTTCCAGCAATGCAAACCTAATTTCATTACCTGCATTATGTAGTGCTTGGTATTTTGCATTAGAAGATACTAAAGTTAAAGTATTTAGTGATGGGTAAACCAAAAACTGGCTAAGTGAAAGACACTGGGGGATGTTGGCAGTACAGAGCCAACAAATGCGACGTTACTGAAAGGTCGGACGAGAGACCGTAAGGCCTAATCTGCTGGCAATTAGTATGAATTAAGAGACTTAGACCAGAAAATGGAGAATCTGGACAGCAGATTCTCTGCATTGGAAGGCAAAAATTAATCTTGTTTCACTTGAAGCACAGAAAGCCACAAAATCTGCTTTAAACTCTGCAATGGTTGTTACAGGGGTTATACCATTTTACACGGAAATAATAATAAAATGTATTTATATAGTGCAATTCAAAACATATCGAAGCGCTGTACAAGAATTAAAACACAAATCATTAAGTATTAAAAACCAGTATAATACAATGAAACAACATTCAACAATCCCCAGAGGCACAGCTAAATAAATGTTTTTAGAGCAGTCTGAGCTCTCCATGGTCAGGCACTCTCTAATCCGACAAGGTAGAGAGTTCCACAGGGTCGGGGCTGCATACATAAATGCTCTCGCACCATAAGTTTTCAGTCAGACCCTGGGAACCTCTAGCAATCCCTCATCGGCTGAACAGAGGGGTCGGAGCGGGCGCTAAGAAACCAGGAGCTCTTGCAGGTAGCCAGGACCCAGTCCATGCAGGGCCTTACAGGTCAGTAAACCGACCTTGAAGGTGATTCACCACTGAACAGGAAGCCAGTGCAGTTCGCGCAGCACAGGGGTGATATGACTAATCCAAGAAACCCCAGTTAGTAACCTGGCTACAGCATTCTATACCAGCTGCAAGCGGCAAATATCAATCCCCGAAAGCCCTACAGGGAGCTGCAGTAATCAAGGCAGGAGGTCACCAAGGCGTGGATCAATGTTGGAAGGTCACGAGATGGAACAAGGTGCTTAATCCGGGCGATATTCCTCAGAGGGGAAAAAAAAAAGAGGATTTGACAACAGCCGACACCTGCGAATGGAGTGTCAGCACCTCATCAAATAGAATGCCCAGATTCCGCACCTGAACAGGGGACACAAGCAGGCAACCCCTCAGCAAAAGCCTGGAGTCAAGCCGTGCTCCCGTCCTCCCTATCCTGTGAGCTGGATCCACCACCAACACCTCAGTCTTATCAGGGTTCAACTTTAACCAACTGGCCCGCATCCAGTCCTGGAGCTCTACAAGGCAGTCGGGGGCAAAAGACAGGTAGAGCTGGGTATCATCTGCATAGCAATGAAACCGCAGCCCATACAGTCTTACAATGTCTCCCAATGGCAGCAAATACACTGCAAATAACATGGGGGACAGCACAGAGCCCCGAGTAACCCCACATGGCAGAGAGAATGGAACAGAGGAAAAATTCCCTGATACCACTCTTCGAGTTCTGCCGGTGAGGAAAGATCTAAACCAACTGAGGACTGTACCCAACAGGCCACAGATGTCTCAGGCACTCAAGCAGCCCCACATGGTCCATGGTGTTAAAGGCTGAAGAAAGATCAAGGACCAAGATTGAATGACACTTCCGATCTTTAGCAATCAGGAGATCACCGAGCACCTGAACCAGAGTGGTCTCTGTACTATGCCTTTTCCGAAAACCGGACTGCAGGGAATGGATGGTCAAGTGGTTATCCAACTGAAGGGCAACCACTTTCTCTATCAACTTCCCTACAAAAGGAAGGTTAGAGATTGGTCTGTAGTTGGCAGGGCGGTTTGGGTCAAAAGTAGCTTTTTTGAGGAGTGGTGTAACTATTGCCTCCTTTAGGGAGTTTGGAAACTCACCTGATTAAGGAACACCAAACTATCTCTGCTAAGACTGGGCCGATAACATCTACGCACCCCAAGATGAGAAGTGTAGGGTCCAGGTCAAGGCTACAGCAAGTAGGCCGCATACTTTGGACAATCTGCATAACATCTTGGATTGCCGGCCAGTCAAAGTGCTCCCAAGAAGACCAGGTTATAGTGACCCTATACCGATCACCGCAAACCCCCATAGAGCATGTCAAGAGGATCTCAGCCCTGATGTTGGCCACTTTATTAGCAAAGAATTGAGCAAACTCATCATACTTATCTTGTGAGAACGCTCTCTGGGCCTGAAGACAGGCTGGATTGCACAGTTAGTCCACAGTTCGGAACAGCTGAGCTGGTCGATTCTGAGCCACAGCAATCTCCCTGGACAGGAACTCTGCCTTCTTATGGGAGATTGTTGACTGATAGACACGATAATGTTCCATCAGTCTAAGGTGGTCAGCATCAAGGGCAGATCTCTGCCAGCACCGCTCTAACCTTCACCCCACACGCCTCAACTCCCTCAAGGTCCCATCAAACCAAGGGGACTGAGGGCGGAGAGTGAGGTGCGAACACGGATGGGAGCAATGGAAACCAGAGCATCCCTCACAGCCTTATTATAGGCCTGGACTAGGTGCTCCGGACCCTCACTGGCATCCATACATCCCGATAGATCAACAGCGGCCAAGAGACCAGTGGGAGTAACATCCCTCAAAGAGCGGAATCTGACCATCTCCACAGGAGCAGGCCTATAGGGGGAGCTCGGAAATTGAATCTTACAGTGCAATGGTCAGACCAACCGACCGGTTCCACCACCAAGTCGGTGGCTTCCATTCCCAGGAGGAAAACCAGATGAAGTGAATGACCATGAACATGGGTTGCAGAGGTAACAACTTGTGTGAGGCCCAAGAGATTCATAAGTTGGAGAAAGTCCTGACCCAATTGCGAGAAATCATCATCGACCCATGCGCTGAAGTCACCCAGCACCATCAACCTGGGTGACTCCAACACCACGTCAGTGATGAAGTATGAGACTTCCTGCAGGAACACACTCACCCCATGGTTGGCAGTAAATGAGAATGAACCTGCACCCCACACCTGCAGCCACAGTACACTCAAATGATCAGATACTCTCAACTGGAACCTCTTTCTAAAAACAGATAGCTACACCCCCACCCCTGTGGTCCATTCTCGAGTGGTGTATCACTGAGAAACCAGCGGGAATAGCCGCCTCCAAAATTGTACTGGCATTTCCATCCAGCCAGGTCTGCTGTTCCAACAAGGTCAGCTATAATAGCGGTCTTGTTCTTTACAGACATGGCATTGCACAACACCACTTGAGATGGACGAGGTTCCGGAGCCGTCCGGGCTAACGGCCCTGACTTACAGGAGCCCTTGGGTATGGGGACCAGGTAGGATGGTCCACAATCTGGAACCCATTTTGCCCCATGGCATCACCTGGACTTAACCAACCCAATTTGACCCTCCTGCTCACTCTTCCCAAGGTTCAGAGCCCCCAGCCCGCCATCTCCTTTTTCTCACTATCCCAAAAGCCCTACATCGCCTGTAAACAGCAGTTGGGAGTGAAGGGCAATTAAAGGACCGAAGGCTCCGGAGCTCGGAGGAAGAGTAGTGCCTAGCCGAGAGAGACAAATGCCAACACATCCTATTAAAACCATGGAACCCAAAGAGAGTTCACCATATAAAATAACACCCACCCTAAATTATAAAACAATTTTAAAACAAAATTAAAAAGCGAAACTAGTCCAAAAATTGTGAGAATCAGTAGAAGCAGATACAAAACGGGGAGGAACAATCAGTCACCATAAAAAGTGCAATGAGATGGAGTCTATGCCCAGAAAGCTCACACCAGTCCGGGTACAAGAACTTCAAGCCCACCACTGTCTCTCACAGTTAACAGAGAAGAGGCCAGCAATTTGTTTAAAAGTTTTGAATGACAAAAGATGAGGTACTCTCACCACCTTCCAGAAACTGCAGCACTAGGAAAGCCAGGCAGGATATCTTCAGGAACATACAACGTCGCAATGGGAGGGGGCAGGGATAAAACATCAGCAGGTATGTCAAGAAGCAGTAATCCAAAATCCTTGACCGAGCAAAACCAAGCCCGGAGTCACTGTCTTCGTAATTCAGACTACCTAGCAAGGAGGTTTGAGCCACACAAGCCAACAAAGCAGAAATGAAGTGTCTTTGGTCACCTCACCAGGAGAAATGCCCCCCACCCCCCCCAGACCAGTAGTTACAGAACTCCGTAGGGTCGGCCTTCAGGCTGAAACCCCACAGACAACTTAGGGTGACACCATGCTCGGTCGTCACTTCGGCAAATGAACAACAGGCATTCCTACCCTTGACCCGAGCCCGGCTTAGGGCAATGGTCCCCCAGCAGCGACCGTAGGCTCCCCTCGAACTCAAGCAGTCAATAATAATGGAAAATACAGGCAGAGTTTCATTTACTGGACAGATAAAGCTGACCAACTACCACAACCAAGTCAATGCACTCACGGATCCACTCTGCTCCACAAATCCAGCCCTCTCCACGAATCCACACAGCTCAGCGCTCCCTGCCCCAACCTCCCTTAGGAAAAAAATCACCAAACTGGCAAGATGAAAACTTAATCCAAATAGAGCCGTAGTAGCAATCCAAGTTGCTGACGCTCAACTACTCGAAAGTCTCTGCTCCCTTGATTCAGCGAATGTATGGAAAGGCTTCAAACAGACCACTCTTAATAAACACTACTCAAGCAGATAAAATAAAAACGAAAAATAAACAAAACTCAAGTAAAAAAATGACAGAATAAAAAGCTACAAAACAGCCTGTACTGGTGGATTTAGCTAAGGGATTTAACAAACAGCAGACAGCAGACTCTGCATAGTCTACTTTCTCATCAGGTTAAGTTAGAGAAGTTGCTATACTCATTGCTTGAAAGGATAGTGGATGCATGGAACAGCCTCCCTGCGGAGGTTGTGGGGACAAAAACGGTAGGTGAATTCAAGAATGCATGGGACAGACAGAAGGCAACCCTAGTGACAGAAGAGAGGGTAAGCCGCAGATCAATTAGGGTCTTGGGTATATTCAGTAGGTAGGGCAATGTGAAGACCAGGTGGGCCGACTGGTCCTTGTCTGCCGCCAAATTTTATGTTTTTATCGCGGAAATAAGGGTCCTAAGACTATCTTTAACACTTGAACACAGTGCCAGGGAAGGAAATGTTCAGTTACTGGGAGTGAAGGAAGGTAGCCTATACCCAAGAGTTAATTTTACAACACCTGAGACTCCAACTCGAACAGTTACTGAAGACATACAGAGTCACCCCATGGGGGAGGCCCAGCTCCCAGGATCAGCAAGACTTCATATTAGGGACAGGATCCTTAACGAGGCAAAACAGAAAGGACAGCTAAGTGCTTCAGACGGGACCCCTCTGTACTTTTTTCCAGACCTTAGCTTTGCCACCAGGCAGCAAAGAAAAAGTTTTGATACAGTTCAGGTGGGTTTGAGGACCCCTGGAGTACAACACACCTTGCAGTTTCCCATCTAGCTGTGAATCTCTTATGCAGGCAAAACAAATCTCTATACTGATCCCTCAGAGGTAGGCAAGTGCGTTGAAGCTATAAAGCTGGACTTTTCCCATAATGAGCAACCTGAGGTTTCTGTCTGAGGGGGAAGAGTGACTGGACAATTGACTTCTATAGGTCTTATACTTTCGGCTCCGTCAGACATTATCAGATCCCAAATACCTAAGCCCCTAGCGGGACTCTCAAAATCAGGCATCCTGCTATGACCGATGTTTATCTGACAATGCCCTGGTCTGCATCCCTAGACATACTACCTCTAAAGGCGCTAGTTCTTTTGCCTGTCTTGCCCCTCAATACTGGAACTCCCTCCCACTAACTCTTTGCCAGGACACTACCTACACCTTCAAAAAATTACTCCGAACCCATCTCATCTCCTCCAGTAAATGCTCCCGTTTCAAACCACCTTGGCCCCTTTCCCTAACACAGCTCCCTCTTGCCATATTTCAGTCCTGCCCTTTCCCCAACGTCTCAGCACTTTGCAGCCTGTTTGGTTTACCTCCGCTACCTGCTGTCTTATACTTTCTACCTTTTTCCTATCCATACTCAGTTCTACTGTCCTCCTATCTACCCTACTCATAACCTTTCAATTTTTTTCTTACATCTCCTTTTGATTATAGTATTACTGTTCATTGTTTTATCCTACTCCAATCAACATGTGCTCTAATTTTTGCTATATATTGTTTCATTCATGCATGTATCTGACAATGTTATTATACGTTTGCCTGTGTATCTGCTGCTTGTCTATCAATTTACTTGTCAAGATGTCCTGTTTCTGTACTCTCCCGAGTCGTGCCTGAATATAGTCATTTTTATGGCTAGTGCACCTACCTGGTAATCAAAAACTAAACATATAAATAATTATGTTAATAATGGTCTGACTTTTGGAAATACCCAAGTTTAATGCCATGATCTGTAATGCTGGGTTGGTAGGCAGTTGAGGTAATTGTTGCCAGACAGGCAGAGAAGCCGCTATACAGCAAAATTTCAACACAACGTAGGAAATAAAACAGGTTTCTTTTTAGTTGTATGATGTGGGGTAGTCTTTGCCCTGAGAAGGGAGCCAAGCAGGACAAAATGGCCATCACCTCATGGCAAACTAAGACACTATAAGCATATTATGGGCTCTCTAAGGCGCTTAGTGCCTCCATATACCTTAACCTGGTGACTAATTTTTTTCTTAACATACATACTGTGCTGGAAGTTCAACCTTTACTCTCCCCTCCTCGTTGCCATCAGGAGGAAGCAGCCTGTTTAGCTCAACACTGGCTGGATGGAACAAGGAAGAAGGTCCAAGGCTGTTACAGACCCTGTGAATGCAATCACAAACTGAGCACTGGAAGTAGCATACAGTAATTCATATGTTTATGCCGCAGACGAAATCCCACGCATGCACACAAGATTCATGACCAAAAGGTGCCGCACGTGCGCAAGAGTGTGCTGTTGATGTGCATATATGGGATTTCGTCTGCAGCTTAAACATACGAATTATGCTACTTCCAGTGCTTGGTTTGTGATGGCACATTGCTGGAACTTTTTAGACTAACAGAAGGGACAGGGACAATATGAATCTACTGACAGTTTATGAAAAAAATCATACATGGGGACCGCGCTCATGGCAGATGTGTGGTCCCAACCTGGATATGCTGCCAGATTGCGTGGATTTAGCGTTGTGCTGACCGAAAAGATATTTATGCCAAAAATGAGAAAACGATAAAAAGCTTAATCTTTTATATCTGTAGGGGTGTTCTGAATATATCTCCGAATACTGTGTGGCCAAGAGGCACACTGCTCACTTTTGCCAAAAAGTGAAGGGGCAAAGCTGACAGTGCCCCTTTAAATGCATGCCGATTTCCTGAAGAAGACATATGGTCGAAACATCTATTTTTAACTAATTTTCTATTTTCAAAGTACATTTAATATAACCATTTTTTTTTTTTATCAATGCTAAAGGTAAGCAAGGCAATGGGGCCAAATGGGGTGCACCAGAGGATATGGAGGGAACTGAAAGAGGTGCTGGCTGCACCTCTGATGTCCTTTTTAATCCATCATTGGAAACGGTGGAGGTACCGGGGGACTGGAGGAGGGCAGATGTAGTCCAAGTACACAAAAGTGGGAATAGGGAGAAGGCATGGAATTGCAGGCCTGTCAGCCTCACATCGGTGATGGAATCACTACTGAAGGAAAAGGACTGGGGAATACCTTTTTGCCAATGGTCTACATGATCTGAGGCGAAATGGTTTCACAGAGGGGGTGGTCTTACCAGACAAAGCTGACAGAGTTCTTTGAATGGGGGACCAAGGAGGTGGACCAAGGAGGGGTGGTGGTTGTTCCCTACCTGGATTTCACCAAAGCCTTCAAATTCGTTCTGCATATGAGGCTGATAATCAAGCTGGGGAGCCTAGGAATAGGGCCTAAAGTAGTAAAATGGGTAAAAAGTTGGCTGAGCAATAGGAGTCAGAGGATGGTGGTAAATGGCACTCTAGAGCAGGCAAAGTGACTAGTGGGATGCCACAAGGATAAGTACTAGGGTTGGTCCTCTTCCATGTCATTATGAGTGACATTACAATTGTACTGGAAGGGAAAGTATGCCTGTTCCAGATGACAACTCTGCAACAAAGGAGACAAACTGGGGGTAGTAGACAAAATGAGGGAAGATAAAAAATGGAAGAATGGTCATGGGTTTGGTAGCTGGGTTTTAACGCAAAAAAGTGCAAAATCATGCACATGGGGGCATAGAATCCCGAGAGCAATACAATACCTCCCCTCCCAGTTGGTAACAGTCACAAAGCAGGAAAGGGACCTGGGGTGACAATTTCTGATGACCTAAAGGTAGTTAAACAGTGTGACAAGTTAGCGGAATGCTCTGATGCATAGGGAAAGGCATCACCAGCAGAAGGAAGGAGGTAATGCCCCTGCATAGATCACTGGTCAGATCCCACCTCGAATACTGTGTACAATTCTGGAAGCCCCATCTCCAAAAAGACATAGGGTGGAGGTGGTACAAATGAGGGCAACCAAAATGGTGCAGGGCCTACATCAGAAGCCCTACGAAAAGAGGCTCAAAGATTTAAATATGTACTCACTGGAAGACAGAAGGGAACGGGGGATACGAGACATTCAAGTACCTCACTGGGATACACAATGTAGAGGAAGGGAATATTTTCCAAAGGAAAAGATGCTTGAGGACAAGGGGGCACAATATGAAGGTGGAGGAAGGGAGACTCAGGGAAAACGTGATGAAGTACTTATTTACAGAGAGGATGGTGTGTGTGGAACAGCCTCCCAGAGGAAGTGGTGGGGACTAGAACGGTCACAGGACTTAAGAATGCATAAGACAGATACAAACGAATCTTGGGGAGGGGGGGGTATAAACTGGAGTCCAAGTAGGGTCTCAGCACTATAGGTAAGGAATTTGGGGTGGACTGGGTGGGCCAAAAGGTCCTTACCTGCCCACAACTTCTATGTACTGTGTCTTGCAGGCCTATTTATTTCAGAAGTCCTTGCGTAAATAAAAGTCCATATGAAAACTGATGTGTGTTGGTCTCCTTATTGTGTGCTCAGTCCCAAAGAACTTCTAACCAAGTCCACTCTAATTATACTTTGATTCCTTAGACTTCCATAATCTAGTATTTTATGCCAACCGAACTGACAGAAAAGTAAACAAAGCAGCAGTACTAGATAAAATCAGATCTTTTGTAGCAGTTTGTTTCCTGTGCTCTACTGAACGCTTACCTGGTAATCTTTTTAATTTTCTCCCCTCCTTTCCATATTCTTTTTATTCCTGGAGCCAGCCGGTAGGGCTGTGCTCTGCCTCCCCCCCCCCCCAATCCATGGCCCGCGACCCTATTACCGGGATCGCAGTCAGGACTGTCATGGAGCCTGCCAGCTCCATTTTTCCGGTTTTCTCCCTTCCCTTTGTTGCGGCCACACATACATGCACGGAGGCACATTTGCTGTACTATCATCCCATAATTTTCTCAGTTTTTCTTTGTTTTTGTTTACATTTCTATCACCTGCTATGTTGAACTGGAACCCTCTGCTGCCAACCACGCATGTCTTGCAGTACTACACAGGGACGGCAGGAATGCACAGCACAGGGTCCCGTAGAAGTAAGCAAAAGACTTGATGCAACGTGAGGGGGGAGCACAGGTGCAGATTAGGCACCAGCCATATTTGCTGTGGATCCACAACAATGGAAATACATTTTAAATATCTAAAAAAACTGAAGAGCACTAGACAAAAAATAACAGATACAGAAACCGGAACTATGGCTCCATGCTTCCAGCCAAAAAGTTTAATTTTGATAATCACTTCCTGATTATCAAATACTGCTGCTTTAAGAAAAGCAGAAACATTTTTAAACCTAAATAAATTGATGACAGTTTGCTACATAGTAAGAGTCAATCAATTCTGGGTCCCCTGATAGATGAAATGCGATGTGGTCCTCCCCTATTGGCTTTAATAGCCCTCTACTTGTTGAGATAGAACAGAATGATCCTCCAATTCCTCTATAAGAGTCAGGAGTGGCAGCCATACCTCTTAAAATGTATTCAGCTGTAACCCAACTTCAGCTGACAACTGTTTGGTTTGATAAACTGATTTAACAATCATGACCCAATCTGCCAATGAAAGGCAGGATAAGGTCAACCACTGTCTAGTTACTGCTTTATAGGCTGCTGCCACTAAAATTCCCACAAAGCTTTGTTGTCAGAACTCTTGTGTTACGGATGTCTGCCCAAAATAAATGTGAAATCTGCATCTTTTATAAGACCAACCATTTGTAATGGGGTGCAACCTTCTGCCAAAAAGGGCTTGGTACTGGGCATTCCCAGAAATGTGATAGGGTGTTCCCATACCTCAAAAATGTCTCCAGCATCTGTCTGACCTGTCTTTCGTGTAATGCTTTGTGATTGATGGTGTAAAAAAAAAAAATCCACCCACTATCTTACAGCTAAATTCTCACCAATTATTTGAAACCAAGTGCCAGGGCTTTAATAGTTTCTCTAAGAACCTGGAAAGGAGCGCGTCTCAATCTCAGAGAGGTAGTTATTGAAGAAGAGGTAGAACAAGATAGTCTCCTGAAAAACGTGGTTTACCTTTAATAAAACACCAGTTTAGAATCCCATTTTTGTCTAATATGCCAATTTAATGGTATATGAGCCTTTAGGTAAGAGGGTTTCAGGCCCAATTACATCAGCGTGTATAGATATTCCAGAATCTTTGGCAATTCACATGCCATGGGTAATAGACTATGCATCAGGTACTAAAGTGAAAAACCTCTTCCACAGTGTGTGTAATGGGTCGAGGACCTCATAGAAACATCTAACACCTTGAGAACCTCCTCAGAAATGCCAAAAGATTCACACTTAAACCTCCCAAAAACTGTAGTTCCGATAATAGGATGGTAGGTGAAGGTGCTGCACTGTCCCCACAGACACGATGAAAAGTTCGGCCCTAGTGGAAATGCAGTCAGTGGTTCGATACTGAAGATGAGAAGGTCCTGATACCAGTGCTGATGCAACCAAGTCGGCGGACTTGGTACAGTCTAAGCTCAATGATTCTGTGTACCAATTTTTGTGTACGAGGGGAATGGGAGAGAAGGCCTCCTACCCTGGGGGAAGAGCTTCTCCCAGAACTTGGACCCTTGCAAAGGGATAAGCAAACTAATCTTGCAAAGGGATGGCTGATGAACAGTGGCAATAATGTGAACAGACTGATACTGGGTATGAAACACTGATGAACTTGCTTACTACCTCCCAATTTATAAGCCACTAATAAGGTGTATATTCTATGTAGCAGAGGCTTTATGCAAGCTCGCTCTCTGCCCCAGACAGATGAGACAACTAGCCAAATTCTGTAATTCCAGAACTTTCTTGCATACCCCAGAAGACCCCGATCCCACTTCATATTGGATCATGTCTGTGTACACTTGGGACAGCATGGCATGCAACATTTAAGGAAATATTTGCGACAGCATCCAGAGTCCCTGCAATTCAAGCAAACTGTGACATGCAGCAGTTGCCTCTGTGGAAACCAGCGCACTGCTGCCCGTTCTGCTAGGTGAGCACCCCAACCCAATGATGGAGGCAGAATGAACACTAGCATTGGATAATCAAAAGGGATCCTTTTTATTCACTTATACTCCACTGCAAGTACTCAGGCCTGTCTTTTTTCAGTCTGCGACTTCCCAGCAGTTCAGTGGTAACCAGTCAGTCACAATTCTGCAGGGTCAATGTAGTCTTATTCCATCTGCTGGACATGCAGTCGGGTGCTGCTGGAGGAGGCTCTGTGCAGCATAGGATCTGTGGGCTGAAGCAGCCAAAATTAAGTTCTGGGGCTCTTCCTGGTTACTAGCTGCGTGACAGACTCAGACCCTTGGTCCTCTCTCCACCAATCGGGAGCGGGCTGAGCTGAGGGCAGGACTGCAAGTGCTGTTGGTGTCCTGAGTGGCTTTTGAACTAGCAGCTGGATTCAATCTGCTGGACAAGCCATCAGGTGCTGCTGGAGGAGGATTGTGAGCCAGGGAGGCTCTGTGCAGCCAGCTGTGGATCTGCTCAACTTTGACTTCAGCAAGGCTTTCGACTCGGTACCCCACAGACACTTGCTGAAAATAGAGGCACTGGGTGCAGCTAAGGTCATAGTAAACTGGGTAGGTAACTGGCTAAGAGAGAGGCAGAAGAGGGTAGCATCAATGGGGTTAAATCAGAAAAGAGAGGTCACGAGCGGGGTTCCACAGGATCTGCTCTGGGTCCGGTCCTCTTCAACATGGCTGGCAGTAAAGCCTAGAGATTAGAGTAACGAGCTTGGTACATCCAGCAGACCAGACCTTGGTTTGATTCTCAACCTCCACTTGCATACTGTGTGACGGAGTAAGTCACTTAACAGCCCAGTGCTCCCAGGTCGCCCCTGAAAAACAGGCACTTGTGCCTAGTGGGCCTTACCTGGTTACCAAAAACTAAAATAAAAAATAAAAAAATTTAAATGTTCACCAGCAACATTGGTGAGGGGATCCATGGCAGGCCGAGTCTCTTTGCAGATGACACTAAGCTCTGTGGGAGGGTGGACAGTGACAAGGAAATAAAGGAAATGCAGACACTTACAAAAGATGGAGGGGTGGTCGTGGGTTTGGCAGGTGAAATTCAACACCAAAAAGTGCAAGGTGATGCACCTAGGGGACAAGAACGCCAGGACAGAGTACTGGATGGAAGGGGTGAGACTCAGTACCACGGCTGAGGAATGAGACCTTGGAGTGATCATCACCGACTCCCTAAAGCAATCAAGTTAGTGCAACAAGGCTTATAACAAGGTAAACAGGATGCTTGGCTGTATAGGGAGGGGTACGGATAGTAGAAAAGGAGGTAAAACTTCCCCTGTATAGATCTATGGTGTGGTGAGGCCACATCTGGAATACTGTGCCCGGTTCTGGAGTCCTCACCTCTGAAGGATAGGGACAGGCTCAAGATTGTGCAGCGCAGGGTAACAAAAATTATTCAGGGGGCAGCATGGCACAGACAAAAGGGGTGGTTACGTTACGAGATGCGAGAAGGCTAAATAAGTAGTACAAGCCAGTAACTAAAAAAGCCTCTCACACTGCCCCTTAGGCTAGAAAATTGTGGCAGACAACACAGAAGTAAGATGGACCATTTCTTATTCAGATTCTATACTTATGGACAATAACTATATGCTTAGTGATGGAAGGTGCCATCCCCACAGTCCGTAAGAACACCCGACAGCATCTGCTCCTGAATGGAGCTTTATTCAGGAGCGAAACGCCATCAGGTGTTCCTATGGACCGTGGGGATGGCACCTTTCATCAATGAAAATGTATTTATTGTCTGTAAGTATGGAACCTATATAATAAAAAAATGGCCCTTCTTACTTCTGTATTATTGTCTCAGTTTGCCAGTTTTCTAGCCTAAAGGGCAGAGTGTGCAAGGTTTTTTTGACTACCAGCAGGGTATGTCGTATGTGGAATGCTTCAAGGCTCTGAACATGTACTTGCTGGAGACCAGAAGGAAGAGGGGAGATATGACAGAGACCTTCAAATTCCTAGAAGGAATTAACAGGATGAACTGCAAGTAACTAACTTAAATACCATCTCGTGGTCATGTTGGTCATGCGTGGAAGCTAACAGGAGGGAGGTTCAGGAGGGACCTACTGTAAGGAAATACTATTGTATAGAAAGGGTGGTGGAGGCGTGGAACAGGCTGCCAGCCGAAGTAGTGGGTGCAAAAACCATTAATGGTTTTATGCATGGCTGGGACAGAATGAAGGGTATAGTAGTTGCTCAGGGCATCAGAACTGGGTAAGAGAATGGGAGTGGGTGGGGAGGGCTAGGACTCTAGAGGAACAGTAGGCCCCAGGGCTAAATAGGGAACTTGGGCAGACTGGATGGCCTTTTGGTCTTTTTCTGCAGTCACTGTCTAGGTTTCTATATCTTTACAGAAAAAGAAATCCTAAAGCTAAATACAATGGGACAGTTCTGTAGAAACTGCTAAAACAATACTTTGCTGTAATTCACAGGGGCAGAAATTAAGAAAATAGTTTGGTCTCAATGTCTATTATTCCACCTACCCAAAAGAGTTGTGCTATAGATTAAACTGCAGAGTAGAGGCAGTAGGAGGAATACCAGCATGATGAAAATGGTATTCTACCATGAAAATTGGTACACGAAACAGGGTGGAATATCTTAAATTCTAGCCCCGATTCAATATCAGGTCATTGTATCAGTGGTGATGTACACCATGGCAAAATATAACACAAATTACAAAAAGGTCCTAAAACCACCTGGAGCTGTAGGTTGTTCTCCCAGTGACTGTCCGGTCCAAAATGATCATGCATGTGTTAACTGATTCAGAGCCCTCTGATGAGGTAGCATGACCCTGACCTCTCCAGATCCAATCCGATTAACTCTCATTGACATCAGGGAACACAGAGCTCCGATCTCTCCAATTTCAGCAGAAATCGCAGATGGGAGAAGCTTTGAATCACCCCATTAAGTATGTCCTCTGCCTCTGCCACTGATCAGTCACTCGTATAGGTAGGGATAAATATTGACCCTTGTCTGTGAAGAAGGCTGTTGCCAAGGCAAGGCACTTGGGGAAACACTCAAGATGCTGAGGCGAGACCAAACAGCATCTCTCTGAAGTGGTAAACGGTACCTACCTTCCAGAACTGTAGTGCAGTTGGGAGACCCAGCTCAGGATGAGCAAATTTCAACGGAAATGAAATATCTGGAGTATTGAGGGGCAAGCACTCAAGGATGGCGTGGAGTCAGAGGGCTCTACATAACTGCTTTCCAAGGATTTTGCACATGCTCAGTGAACTAATGGCGAAAGGGGGGGGGGCAAGCTGACATGGCTTCAGGACTAAGATGACTGCATTGTTTTTGGTTACTGGTTTACCTCTGAATGGCCAGGGCCAAAAATAGCTGGTTTTGCCTTTGGAGTCACAGAAGCTGCGTCCACTGGTGGCGCTGTCTTAACCTCTGTCCCATTAAGGAAAGGTAGCAGTGATAACAGCTCTGCAGGGCACAGATACCACAAACCTGGGGGAGCCAAAGTCAATATAATCATCTGCAAAATGGAATGATTGTTTACATAATTGCTAATGAGAATAAAGTTTTTGCTCAACTGTGTAAATGTGTAAAAAAAAAAAACACACAAACAATGCTAAAAATGAATACAAAGTACTAGATATTATAAATGCTGCATATGTTAAAGTAGCTTTGCTACCATGTGGTTGCGTTAAAATCACCAGGTGCCCACACTATGAAGAACCAGGTTTCATAAAAAAAAAAAAAAAAAAACTGGAGAATGATTATTTTTGCAACACAGCTAATCAATGTAGGTGTTCTGTAAATGCTGAATGTTCACTCTGCAGCTATCTCCAAGATTATTATGACACCACAAATTTGCTCACCTAACCAAAGTAGAAGTGGGATCAAAAGCAGCAGCAGTAACTTAAAAAGTTTAGGCAAGCATCTAGAAATAAAAAGATGTAAACACAAGGTGTTCAATGGCATTTGTCCCATTTTCTCTTGCAGCAATAAAATACAGTTGAGGTAACTGGGCCTGCATTAATACAGCATCTCCAAAACCTGAACAAAAACAATGTGATTCTTGATTTAAGTCATAGTCTGAAATTATATAGGGTAAAGGGCATTTATACAATGATTGTGAGAACATGTTGCAATTAATGCATTTATTTTCATGTCCGACAGGCCTTTTTTTTTGTACTTTAATTTTCCTCCTCTCTCCCACCAGCTCTGGTCTCCTCGGGAGCACCTGGGAGTCATCCGTCTATGGTCCGTTCCACTTTGGACAACCCTCCTTCACCCATGTGGCGCGGTTACCGCAGTGCCGGGGGACAAGGTGGCTCCAACACCGAACTCTGGTAGCGGTCGGAAGGGTGCCAGGAGGGCGTCCGCAACTAGAGGGCAAGCTCCGGTGCTCTGTCTCTGCCTGAGCTGGAAGGGTATTTTCCCTGTTCTAGGGATGGCCAGCGCCCCGATGTCAAGGTGTTGCCACTGACGTCTGCCACTCTCCGCCCCTTCTCTGCGCTCCAGCGCTTTCTGTGCCTCTGGCTTCTGCCAGAGAACAGCCAAGTGCTGAGCGAGAGCTGTCCTCCAGATGCTAGATCCTCTCCCTCCCTCCCCTGCTGACCCCCAGCAACCCAGGCTCATTCCCGAACCCGGGTCGCCGGCGTACCTCGTGTCTGACATACCTAAATTGGTGGTATATGGTTCACATCCACACACATGGCAGTCCCCCTTTACGAGCTGTTCTTGCCAGACAGTCTTCAAGCTTAGCTCCTTCCAACACCCAGATGGTACATCCCTCTGCTCTGCCCTGTGATGTCTGATCTTGCACGTTGGAAGCAGGGATCAGCGTGCCACTTGCCATGGGAGGTCGGGTGGGTTGTGTGGATGTGAACCATATACCACTCCTAGAACTACGGTTACAGGTGAGTAACCCATTTTTCTAGGGACATGGATATGGTTCACTTATCCACACTCATGGCAGACTTCCAGCAATTCTCTGGGAGCAAGGGGGCAAGACACTCATCCCTATTTGGTGAACGACGACTGAAGAATCAAGGTCCCAAAAGTAGCATCCCAGAGTGACTCAAGTTCGATGGTGTAATGGGAGATAAAGGTGTGTACGGACTTCCAGGTAGCCGCCCTACAAATCTCCTGTAAGGGGACATCCCTGAAAGCAGCCAATGAGGCAGAGGTAGGTTTGGTGAAGTGCGCTAAGCCCTACCGGAGGCTCCCTACCAGCCAACCTACAGCAGTGGTTGATGCAGGAGACAGTCCACCTGCCAATCGTCCTCTTAGCTACCAGTCTGCCAGGTACAGCTTCAGCTTACATGACAAAGAGCTGATGAGCCTCACCCTGAACTCCAGCCGTACTCACTCTAATAAGAGTGTTTGCCACCAGTCTAGAGTATGAAACCTACGGCCGGCCTCTGAAGATGAGTTGATAAAGTACACCAGTAAGAATCACCTGGTTAAGGTGAAACTCCTATACAACCTTCGAGAGAAACTTCGGTTGGGGGTGATGGACAACCTTGTTCCTGTGGAAAACCAATTAAGGAGACTCCACTGAGAGCACCTGGAGCTCACCAAACTTTCTAGCAGAGGTGACAGCCACCGAGAAAGCAGTTTTCCATGGCAGGTGGGACATCTCACACCTGTGCATAGGCTCGAAAGGCTTGCCCATAAGTACTGCCAAAACCAGCAACATATTACAAGGTGATGGTGGTTCACACACCAGTGGGTTAAAGTGGTAAAGGCCCTTAAAGAAGTGCCAGACTACCTTTTCCCGTGCCACCGCTGGCATACCAGTCCATGTCCAGTATGCAGAGATGGCTGCTAGGTGCAACTTGGAGGTCATCAATCTCAGCCGTAGCTGAGAGAGGGGCCACAGATAGTCCAGCATGCTAGCCAAGGGGCAGGCAAGGAAGATCAAGCTCGTTTGCCTGGCACCAAATGCAACTTCTTTCCCATTTAAAGGGGAACCGTCTACAGGATTTCTTAATGTCTGAAAGCTCATAGAAAGCTAATCTGAGTGAGCCATTGTGTTTATCGGAGTATTTGCAGTCCAGAGTTATTCATTTGTAAATCAGCCTGTAATTAAGGGCTGGGGGCAACCATCTGATTTAGGCTCCCGGCAGGAAATGATGTCACTGAGGGCCTTGACTCTCCTTTGACTGTGGGTTAAATAGGAAATCACCTGTTTTATTAAGTGTGTTTTAAGGTGTTATTACAACACTTTCTACATTTATAATCATTGCTTTGTATGTGCATTGAAACTAGTGAGTTGTCACCTTTACATTTTAAACAGTTAGTAAAAATAATCCATCTTCAGGATTGCTTTAACCTCTAGGCTATACCGCCAGCTGATCAAAAACTACTCATTTCAAGGCTGGCTCCATTTTGCCAGCAGGTATTGGGGCCCCTTTCCATTCCCTCTCTTACAGCCTTTCCTCTTACAATTTTGGGTGTGAACTCAGGTCTTCAAGATGCAAATGTGGCTCAGTACCTACTGATCTTACTTCAAGAGGGTTCCTGCAGTAGGTCTTCATATATAGGACTGCGCCCCCTGGTGTCAGGTCCGAACGGCAAACTTGTAGATGGCAATCAGCGGGGACCACCCCGACATCAGGCATCATGATGTCAGCCCAGCTATAAAGAGGCGGTCCTGCCTGGCCGCTAGTTCTTTTCCCGGGCCACACCGGTAACGCTCGCACGCAATAGAACAGCGATCAGGACATCCGCCATTTTGTCAAGTTTTCTTCACCTCATAACTAGTTTTCAACTAAATTGTTCGCTCTATTTGATGTCTTCTAGACAGAAGAAGAAGTGCTCGAAGTGCAGTGCCCAAATCCCGCAAGGGGACGACCATTCCCGCTGCCTCCTCTGCCTCGGTTCTAAGCACAACACCCAGGAGTACTCCATCTGCCAGGCCTTCAACCAGGTGACCCGAACCAGGCACAAGCAGACCCTCAAGGCCCATCTCCTGACCCGACCACTGGCATCGATGGAAAAGAAGCTCCAGGAACTGCGGGATATGTCAGTCACCGGGCCCAAAAAAGAAGAAAAGCAAAGAAAAGCGCTGGGAACAGAGTCTGTCGTCACGCAGGAGGCCCTCCGAAACCGAGTATTTCTACCGGTGTCCCATCTGCTTCTTTAGGCCGGGCACCTTCTCCCCCTCCTGCCAAGATGAGTAGGCAGCCATGGGTCGCCTCTTTAGAGGTCTCTGTAAAGTCTACCTGCCCTGCCGATAAGTCACCCCTCGACCACAAGGGCGCACGGCCTCTGCCGCTAAGTCTAGCGGCGGTCTCCGGACTGCCTCCAGTCTGGCTCGGTCCAATCAGTTGGATGGCGGCTCCTCAGTTTGGCCCCCGACGTCAGACAGAGTGACCCTTTGTCCTCTAGGGTGTTACATCCAAGGGACGCGCCACCAGATCCGCCGATTTTCCTTCCAGCAAAATCTCATTCGGACCTGCCGTCGGGGCTCCTTCCGGACCTACCCCCTCACCAGGCCTTCTGCAGTCTCCAGACCTTTATCCGACGCCGGCTGGAGATCCCTCCATGGAACCTCCCCCCTCAGGATCTTCGGGGGCCCTTCCAGATCCCGCGCCTCCCCGAGGCGCCATGGCACTGCCCCCAGCAGGACAAGATCCTCCAGGCAGGTTTCTGGGCTCAGACCCCATTGTCCCACCTCCGGGCAGCCCGTCGACTCAACAGTTTCCGATGCCGGGCTATGTGCCTCCGACGCCGTGATACCCTGGGTATTCCTACTATACGCAAATGGGTTATCATTATCCCTCTTGGCCTCGGTACCCAGGTTATCAGTCTTACCAGCCTCCCCCTCCTCCACCACCACCAGCACCAGAAAAAGCACCCCACTGGTGGCAGGAGGCCAGAACCCAGCTACTGTTGGAGCTCAGGCAGTCGGTAGAGGAACCCTTGCAACCCAGGCCCCCCCACCACCACCTTCTGGGGGCAGAACCTCGGGTTCTTTAACTGTGGGTGCCGTGGGTATGGACCCATCCATTCTTGGCAGCTCAGAAAAATCTGACATGGAGTCTGACACCAATCCCTCGGATCCCAGATCTCCAGTTGAGGTTCCCCCAAAGGAGTCTCCAAAGTCCCCTCTGGAGGACCCATCTTTTGGAGACCTCTTGCGCTCCATACAGGCAGCAGGAGGCTGGCCCACAAAAGAAGTTGATCCGCAACACAAAAGACTTGTGAAGCACCTGGACCTTACTACTTTGGATCCCATCCCCATACCCCTGTGGATGGGACCCCATGAGGACTTAGTCACCACTACATGGCAGCAACCGTCCTCCATACCAGTGGTCTCCAGGAAGGCAAACCGGACCCATTATCTCCCGGAAGGGATTCAACCCCTTATCTCCCACCCTAAGGCCGACTCAATGGTCATTATTGCCACCCATGACTGGTCAGCACAACTGAAACACCAGAGTTCCTCACCTCCAGATAAGGACTCTCGCCAGTTAGACCAGTTCGGGTGAAAAATGTATTCTTCCTCCTGTGGCATTAGATCTCTCAACTATGTCTCACACATGGTTGCTTTCCAAAAAGCTACTCTTTCGGAGCTGGAAAGGGATCTACTTTAGGATTAGGATGAAACCCTTAGGAAGAAGCTCCTGGATAAGGTCAGGATGGGGGAAGTCCTCGTCGTCATGCGCTGCAAGCGAGGTATGACTCTGGACTGTGGCTAGGGCAGCAGCCACCGGAATCTGTCTCCACTGGCTCTCTTGGCTTCGGATAGTCAGTTTGGCACAGGATGTACAGACTTCCCTTTTGGACGCCCCTTTTAGGGGTTCCGTCCTCTTTTGCGGCGATGCAAAAGATATCATGGGACTACAAGAGTGGACGTTTCTTAAGAGACATATGCTCGATGTACAAGACAGGTCAGAAAAAGCAGCCCTTTCACTGCCAAAGATGGTGGAACAAGAACCAGGCCAAACTTCAGGGTAAAAGATTTGCCCCTGGCTCCGGAGCCCAAATCCCACAGGCTAAATTCTCCAAACCAGCCTCAGGGGCCAAAGCTCCCCTCCCCTCGGCGTCCTGACTCATTTCCCCTCCTTCCGCTCCCTCCCTTACTTCAGGAGGAACCAGTCGGAGGGAGGTTCGGCATCCACCTGGAAAGTTGGAGGTTCATCACTGCAGAGTCTTGGGTGCTTCAGCTCATCCAGCAGCGTCACTCAATCGAGTTCATCATCAAGATTCCTGCCCCTCTACCTCCGGGACAGTCTTTCTATCCTCGGGATCAGGTCCCCTTCGTCTCGAAAGAGATTTAGGCTCTCCTCCTCAAGGGGGCCATAGAACCTGTCCCTCAAAACCAGAGAGGAAGGGGATTTTACTCCCACTTCTTCCTAGTCCCAAAGAAAAACAGGCGACCTGAGACCGATCCTGGACCTCAGCACACTAAACTTCTTCGTCGAGTACAAGAAGTTTCATACATTGACCCTTCAGGGGCTCCTTCCCCTGCTCCATCCCAACTCTTGGCTGTGCTCTCTGGATATGCAGGATGCCTACCTGCATATCCCTATCCTCCCGGCCCACCACCGCTTCCTCCGTTTCACTTTTATGGAGGATCACTTCCAGTTTCGGGCACTCCCCTTTGGCCTTTCTTCGGCTCCCCGGATGTTCACAAAGTGCCTAGCAGTGGTAGTGGTGTTTTTATGCCGCCAGGGTATTTATGACTTCCCGTACCTGGACGACTGGCTCCTCGCAGCACCCTCTCCCACCAGCCTGAAAGAGTCTCTCTCACTCTGAACTTGTTCTCCCTTCTGGGGATTATGGTCAACTTCCCAAAATTCCAGCTAGTACCATCTCAGCGGCTCCAATTCATTGGAGCTGTACTAGATACAGTTCAAAGCAAGGCTTTTCTGCCATCAGATCGGGCCAAGACTTCGATTGCTCAGGCCACTCTTGTGGCCCAGGCTCGATGGATCCCAGCACATGCTGTGCTCAGTCTTTTGGAATTGATGGCAGCGACCATTTCCAGAGTTTCCCTGGCCAGACTTCACATGAGGGTCACCCAATGGTCTCTCCGAGTCCAATGGGATCAGAGGACGGACGACATGAACCAAAAAGTCATGATCTCCACCAACCTCCAGAGAGATCTTCGCTGGTGACAGGATACCTCCAACCTATCGAGGGGAACCCCTTTTCATTCCCCTGTGCCTACCCAAATCCTCAGCACGGACGCCTCGGACTTGGGCTGGGGAGCCCATCTGGGGGAACACAAGACGCAGGGGTCTTGGTCCCAACAGGAGCGCATGCTCCACATCAATGTTCTGGAGACTAGAGCGGTCCTTTACGCTCTCCAGGCGTTTCAGTCCCTTCTGGTACCAGGATCTCTTCTGGTCAGGATAGACAATATGTCCACAGTCTGGTACATCAACAAACAGGGAGGAAACCGGTTGTACCCTCTTTGTAAGGAAGCAATGAGGGTTTGGTACTAGGCGATCCAGCATAGCCTTTTCTTGACAGCAGTCCACGAACCAGGAGAAAGCAACGTCCTGGTGGACAGTCTCAGCCGATCAGTGGCCTGGGCCCACAACTGGGAGAAAGTCATGGGTGGTCAAAGAACTCTCTTCGGTGGGGTCGTCCATACTTAGATCTGTTCGCCTCCCCATCCAATGCAAAACTACCCAACTTTTGTTCGCTTGTTCCTGGGCATGGTGCTTTTTGGCAAGACGCACTGTCTCTCTCTTGGACAGGGAGGTTTCTTTACACTTTTCCTCCCTTTCCTCTCATTCAGAAGATTCTGGTGAAACTTCAGCAGAAGGGAGCTCATATGATCCTTATCACTTCTCTGGCCACGCCAGATTTGGTTTCCTCTTTTACAGCAACTGGCACTGGAACCTCTGGTCCCTCTGCCGTTTTCACACCACCTTCTGACACAGGAGCAGGGCACCCTGGTGCACCCGAGCCTCCAGTCTCTCCACTTTCATGCGTGGCACCTGTAGACATAGTGGTTTCCCATTATGGTGTCTTCTCGCAGGTTGCACATATCTTAGTAGAGGCCATAACACCCTCTACTAGATCCACTTACGCCATGAAGTGGAAAAGATTTTCGATCTGGGCCCTAGCAAGGAGCTGGGATCCCTTTTCATGCTCGACGGCCCAGGTGTTAGAGTACTTCGCACATTTATCCGAGACTGGCCTTAGCTACTCCTCCATTAAGGTCCATCTCTCTGCGGTGTCGGCCTACCATCTCCCGGTGGAGGGCAAGACTAAAGCCCAGTTGGAGGTTGCCAAAACCTTTCTGAAAGGCATCCTTCACTTAAAACCTATCCGGAATTCCTGCTCCCCTCCGGACCCGAATTTCATGCTTGAGAAGCTGACTTCACCCCCGTTTGAGCAAGCTTCTTCTTGCGACTTACACTTCCTTTCCTGGAAGACTATTTTTAGTCACAGTCACTTCTGCCAGAAGGGTCTCTGAGCTACAAGCTTCCGTTTGTAAAGAACCCCATTTAATTTTTCACAGAGACAGTAGTCCTACGGACTAACCCTTTCTTTCCTTCCAAAAGTGGTTTCTGAAACCACTGTGAATCAGAGCGTGAAGTTACTAGTTTACTATCCCCAGCATTCCAACTGGGAATACCTTCTGCACACCTAGATGTGCACTGGATTCTGAGGTACTACACTAACCTGACTAAAGAGGTTCAGAATCTAACCAACTCTTTGTAGCCTTTGCTCCCAGTGCCAGGGCAAGGCCATTTCCAAACAAACCATCTCTAAATGGTTAGCTAACTGCATCCATTTTTCTTACGAAATATGGGAAGTCCTCCTGAGGGGCAGTCGAGAGCCACTCCACTACTTGGCGGTGGCTACCTCTGCCCTTCTTTAGGAAGGTGTCCACTGCAGAGATTTGTGCAGCGGCCACGTGGTCGTCTGTTCACACTTTCACCAAGCATTACAGTCTGGACATTGCCTTTAGGCGCAGAAGAGGTTTTGGTCTTGCAGTTCTGCAAGGCCTCCTGTCGTGATTTCCTATGGCAACTTCTCCTCCTCCCGGATACACTTCTGCATTATTATTTTGGGGACGGCTTGGTATTCATTCTATATGTGAAGACCTACTGCAGAAACCCTCTTGAAGAAAGATACTGCAGTTGCGTAAGAACTTACCGTAACAGCAGATCTTCGAGAGAAGTTCCTGCAGTAGGTCTAGGTTCCCACCCTCCTTCCCCCAGTTCCTGGATGTTTCCTTTATTTTCCATCCTACCTAGCCCTTGGGTCTAGAGAGGAAACTGGGTCCCAGGAGTTTTTCTACTCCTAGCTATTGTTTACCTTTCTTAGGTCTCCAGTGGAAGAGAACTGGAGAGCTGGTGTGGGACCGCCTCTTATAGCCTGGCTGACGTCATGACACCCGACGTCGGCGGCGGTCCCCGCTGATTGCTATCTACAAGTTTGCCGTTCAGACCAGACGCCAAGGGGCGCAGTCCTATATGTGAAGACCTACTGCAGGAATCTCTCGAAGATCTACTGTTACGGTAAGTTCTTACATAACTGCAATGTCTGGTATCATGGGGCCAGCCTTGAAATGCGTACTTTTTGATTAGCTGGCAGTACAGCCTTGAGAGCTTTCATTTCATCCAGCAGAATGGGTTTTGATTCCAACATGCTCTACTTGTATATTGTGTGATCACAGCAAATCACAACCTCCCTGTGCTCCCAAAACACACCTGGGAACAAGCTGTAGCTCAGTGTACCTTTCTTGGACAAAGACAGTAAAAACAATCTGAGCTTGTGTTATGATTCTGAAAATAGTATGCTCTTTCTATCCAGATTTGACTTGAAAATAAAAAAACAGGACACACATACTTGTTTATTCATTGAAAAACACACAGATAAACAAAACTGTTAAAACATGCATAACATGAAATGCATTAAGAGAGTATTTTACTGCTTTATATGAAGTTAAAAGTGTAACAGTTTCTTATTAAATGCTTTGGATTGAATGGGATGTTCTACCGTAACAATGCCAGAATTCTACTGGATTATTTTTGACTTAACAGTTTGAAATGTAAAGGTGACAACTGATTAGTTTCAATGCACATATAAAACAATTATAAATGTAGAAAGTGTTGTAATTTCAACACTTTCTACATTTATAATAATTGTTTTGCATGTGCATTGAAACAAGCGAGTCATCACCTTTACAGTTCAAACTGTTAGTAAAAAATAATCCAGTAGAATTCTGGCATTGTTACAGTAGAAAATCCCATTCAAGCCAAAGTATTTCAGTAAGAAACTATTACTTTTAACTTCATCAAAAGAAATGAAATACTCTAATTAATGGTGATCATTCTTTACATACAGATAACGGCACTTATCTCCAGTTACAACCTCCCGGGTTGATATTTTTGGTTACAACTGAGAGGTTGTAATCAGCACATGTCAATCAAGCGCAGCCACAGAAAGCTAATCGGCACGTAGATTCTCTGTGGGCGGGCTGAACATCTGGCCCAACATGGCGGCTCCGTTAGTGGCACTCAGGCTTTGCCTAACACTTTTAAAGCAAATAAGATTTAAAATATTTTTAATTATCTTTTTGATCCTGCCTTAATGAAAAAAAAAATCTTGTTGATCCTGCCACTCTTACACAGCTATGCCGAAGGCCCTTGACTTTCCAGAATGCCATTTACCACCGTAACGTAAAGAGGAAAAAAAAAAAAAAAAGGGAGAACCAGTCAGTGTGTGTAAGTAAAAAAACAAACAAAAAAAAAAAAACAACAGAATTTTACATGCACCCTCAGTGTGGGATGCTTTTATGAAGCATCCCACGCCTTGGGTGTGAGTGTGTAAAATTCTGGTTACACCCCCCCCACCCATATATTAATCTATATTATATTTTCAGGTTATGCATGTTTTAACAATGTTGTCCATCTGTGTGCTTTTGCAATTAACAAACAAGTAATTGTGCCCTATCTTTTTTTTTCAAGTCAAATCTAGACAGAAAGACCACAATATTTTCAGAATCACAACACATACTCAGATTGTTTTTACTGTCTTTGTGCAGGAAAGGCACACTGAACTACAGCTTGCTGCCGGTGTGTTTTGGGAGCACTGGGGAAGTTAAGTGACTTGCTCTGGTCACACAATATACAAGTAGAGCATGTTGAAATCAAAACCCATTCTGCTGGATGAACAAAACTTGTTCACAGCTCTCAAGGCTGTACTGCCAGCTAATAATCAAAAAGTATACATTTCAAGGCTGGCCCCATGATGCCATGCCAGTAGGTCCGGAGCCACATTTGCATCTTGAAGACCCGAGTTCACGCCCAAAATTGTAAGAGAAAAGGCCGTTAGAGAGGGAATGGAAAAAGACAAGTTGGTGCTGTGGCAGACCCTGAAATATGTACTGACATGAACACAGCCAGAGTTAGATATCCTGATATGGGGCCCCACTACCTGATGGCAACATAGAACCAGCTTTGAAATGTGTAGTTTTTAATGATCAGCTGGCAGTATAGCCTAGGGGTTAAAGCAATCCTGAAGATGGATTATTTTTACTAACAGTTTGAAATGTAAAGGTAATAACGCACTAGTTCCAATGCACATACAAAAGTAATTATAAATGTAGAAAGTGTTGTAATAACACCTTAAAACACACTTAATAAAAAAGACTATTTTCTATTTAATCTGCAGTCAGAGGCGAGCCAAGGCCCTTGGTGAATTTATTTCCAGTCAGAAGCCTAAAACAGATGGCTGCCCCAGCCCTTAATTGCAGGCTGATTTACATATTTATTTTATTTATTTTTATTTATTTAGCTTTTGTTGACCGGGTAAGTGCACTAGACAAATCCTGCCTATTTTCAGGCACGACCCGGGGGGAGGGGGGTACAGATGAATGGCAACTGACCTTGAACCAGATTAAGCTGTTGGTGGTATTTTTAGTGAATGAGGGAAATTTGGCCAGGACACCGGGGAAATTCCCCTACTCTGAGGAGGCAGAGGGCGATGTGTGGCTGAGTGGATGCTCTGCTCAGTGGTGTTTGGAGCTTGCACTAGGAGGACGGTGGGGGCTGAGGAGCCGGTCTCCTCTTGGCTCCCTTTACAACGGAATTATGCAGAGATCTGGTGAAGAAATAGTGGAAACGGAGCAGCTGGTGGTCTCAATATGGAAACAGGAGCACAGTTCTTACCAGAGGACGAGGTTCCCAGGTTTTATCACAGAAATCAAGTTTGGAATTGGAGGAGGTTGAATCGTTGGAGGTGCTGCATCAACAGGCTGTAGAAGGGACAACATTATCGGGCAGCAAGGTTACGTTTTGGTGGCGCAAGGTGGTAGGACGGAAATACAGGTTACTCACCTGTAACAGGAGTTCTAGGAATGGTATATGTTGTTCATCCACACTTATTGGCAGGTTCCTTGCCGCTTTAAATCTTGCGGAAGGTCTCTAAGCTAGCTCCTTCCACCCACCGGGTGGTAAAACTCTCGTCCGCCCCATGCGCCAGATCTGGCCCGCTGGAAGCTCAGGCCAGCGTCAGTCGAGGTCGAGATTGTAGATGAACAACATACCATTCCTAGAACCTCTGTTACAGTGTGAGCAACCTGTATTTCTAGGGACATGGATATGTTGTTCATCCACACTTATTGGCAGACTCCAGCAGTTCTCCGGGAGGGGAGGCAAGCACGACCCTACATACTTACTTGGGGAACAGAGATTGAGAACCGAGGCCCCAAAACCAGCATCCCGACGTGACTCAAGGTCGATGTGGTAATGGGTAATAAAGGTGTGTGCTGACTTCCAGGTAGCAGCCCTGCAGATTTCCTGGATAGGGACATCCCTGGAAGCAGCCACCATGCAGCAGTATGGCGGGTAGAATGAGCTCTTATCCCTCTGGGAGGCTCCATGCCCGCCAACTCATAGCAGAGATTTATGCAGGAGGTGACCCATTTGCCTATCGTCCGCTTGGCTGCAGGTCTGCCAGGTGCGGCTTCAGCGTAGGTGACAAACAGCTGGCGAACCTCTCCCCGAATTTCAGCCGTGCGCTCCTTATAATAAGCGAGCGCCCTTCTAGGGTCCGGAGTATGGAGCCTATATTCGGCCTCCGAGGTGTGATTGGGATAGAACACCGGCAGAATCAACACCTGATTAAGGTGAAACTCCGACACCACCTTCGGAAGGAATTTCGGGTGGGGGCGTAGGACAACTTTGTCCCTGTGGAAGACCAGGTAAGGAGACTCTATGCTAAGCGCCTGGAGTTCTCCCATCCTTCTGGCTGACGTGATAGCCACCAAGAAGGCGGTCTTCCACGACAGGTGGGGGAGACCACACCTGTGCATTGGTTCGAATGGCTTGCCCATGAGCTTTGCCAGTACCAGCAGTAAATCCCACGGAGGTGGGGGTTCCCGCACTGGAGGGGAAATGTGATCAAGGCCTTTGAAAAGCGCCCGACCACTTTTTCCTGCGCCACTGACTGTTGACGGCCCGTGCCGGTAAGCAGAAATGGCTGCCAGGTGTACCTTAAGGGTCGCGACCCAAGCCCTTGACTAGATAGGGACCATAGATAGTCCAAATGCTTGCCACAGGACACGTAGAAAGGGTCCAACCCTTCCCCCGACACCAAATGGAGAACCTCTTCCATTTGAAGGCATAGCATTTTCTGGTCGACTCTACGGGACGCCTCAACGACGCTGAGGACCTCGGCCGGAAAGACCCAAGGCCTGGAACTCCAGCCGCCAGGAACCAGGCCGCCAGGTGGGGATTCAAGGTCCGGATGGAACACCTTCCCTGATTGACTGAGAGCAGGTCCGGGCGAGCTGGAAGCTGCCGCGGAGTCCTGGAGCGGAGACTGAGGAGATCTGGGTACCAGAACTGGCGAGGCCAGTCTGGGGCTATCAGAATCACCTGCGCCTTGTCCCTCCTCGCTTTCAGCAGGACCCTGTGAATCAGGGGAACGGGGGGAAAGGCATAAAAGAGGCCCGGGGTCCACTGCCTCGAGAAGGCATCCCCCTGCAGCGAACCCTGCTGAGGGGGGCGGGCATGAAACAGACTCAGCTTCGCGTTCTCCCTGGAGGCAAACAGATCCACCAGAGGTGTGCCCCAGCGGGAGAACAGGTCCTGTACTATCTCCGTCCAGGAGAGACCACTCGTCTCGATGCAGCCCCTATCCGGCTCAGGGCATCGGCCAGGGTATTGGAGGCTCCTGCCACATGGATGGCCAGGAGATCCGCCTCCAGACTGCGACTAGTGACCAAATGCGAGAGCTTCCTTGCATAGGAGCATGGAGCGCGTCCCGCCCTGTCGGTTTCATAGTACATAGTCGTGGTATTGTCCGCCTGGACCCGGACCACTTGACCCCGGAGAAACGGAGCAAAGGCGGTGAGAGCTAGACGGACCGCACGGAGCTCCAGCAGGTTGATATGGCATCGGGACTCCCGCGGGGACCAGAGGCCGTGTGCTCGGTGTTCCCCCAGATGGGCACCCCAACCCATCAAAGAGGCGTCGGTCGTTAGAGAGACCGCCGGCTCGGGGCGGACAAACGGGATACCCTCCTGCAGATGGGACGGAACGGTCCACCACTGGAGAGCGTTCCACATCTCCTGGGTCGTCCACACGCGCTGGTCCAGAGGATCGCAACGCTGTGACCACTGGGCGGCCAGACCCCACTGGAGGGGGCGCATGTGCCAGCGTGCCCAACGGACTACGCTGGTACAGGCCGCCATAAGACCCAGAAGTCGCAGGAAGTCCCGGGCAGGGCGCGATTGCCCAACCAGAAATGATTGGGCGAAGGAGGAAAGAACCTCGGCCCTGTCCGCCGGGAGCCGTGCTCTGGCTCGAAGAGAGTCGAGCTCTGCCCCGATGAAGGATATCACCTGCTCGCTCGAGTTCGACTTGGCCTCGCTGACCAGGAGGCCCAGTTGAGAGCAAACCCAGAGGGCCAGATTTCTGGACCGCCCATCTCCAACCTGGAGGGGCTGCTATCAGCCAATCGTCCAGGTAAGGGTACACTGACCCCCGGCTCCAGAGGAAAGCTGTCACCGCTGCAATGCATTTGAAGACCCTGGGAGCTGAAGAAAGGCCAAGGGCATGGCCTGAACTTGAAGGGATCCCTCCGCTTCGGACGAGGAATCTCTGATGAGACGGACGGATAGGGACGGAAAGAACGCGTCCTGAAGTCCAGAGAACAGAACCACACGCCGTGTTCCAGAGATGGTATTATCTGAGCCAGAGTGACCATTCTGAAGGTTCGAGACCTAGGAACTTGTTCAGGTCGTGTAGGTCTAAGATGGGGCGCCAGCCCCGTCCGTTCGGGACCAGGAAGTACCTGGACACGAACCCTGGTTCTGATGGAGGTCCTCATCTCTTTATCACCCCTTCTGAAGGAGGAGGGCGCAGTTGGCTCGACGAGCCTGTAGAGATTCTGGGGACCCTAAGGCCCCCCGCGGGGCGACGGCTCTGAAGGGTGGAGCCTGCTCGAATTCGAGAGGCAGGCCTCTTCCTACCACCTCCAAAACCCACCTGTCCGTGGTAACAGCGGACCAGGCGGAAAGGAAGTGTCGGAGCCGTCCCCCCACGGGGGGAACCAGGGACAAGGGTGACACCCCTCAGCCCGTCACTTAGCAGGCTTGGAGGAAGGACTGGCCTGGGGACCGCCAGGGCCTTTTCCTCCTTGCTTCCTATTAGAGGAAGCTGATGGCTTGGGCTTGGAATACCAAGGTCTAGCCTGCTGGCCCTGACGCTGTTGTTGGGCCGGGCGTGCGGCGGGAGTAGAGGGACGAAAGGACTTAGGCTGGGGCTTATGACCCTTGTCCCTCTGGCAGGACGAGACCGAATCCAAGGTGGCATTGATTTTTCGTCCTCTGGAGGTGGCCTTCCACCCAGGGTCGAAGAGGTCTGTTCTCAGAAAGGAATGTCCGCATAGCTTGTGCTGGGTATCCGCGGTAAAGGTGGATATTCGCCACGCCCGCCGACGCATGTGGCCACAGCGGCTGCTACTGACCAGGCACACGAGTCTCCAAATCCAGAGCAGTCTGGAGCTGCTGCTTTTGCCCTGCCCTGATCCGCACCTGCTTGACCGTAGTCTGCAGGTCGGGCGGAAGATGAGGACAACCTCATCCAGGGAACCCAACAGGGCATGGGAGAAATGTGCCATGAGGACGTCGAACTGGCCTGACGAGGCCGAGAGAAGAGGCAGCATACACTTTCCGCCCGAGTAGTCCAATTTCTTGGACCTTTGTCGGGTGGTTTGTCCACGCCTGGCATTACCGGCACGCTGGAAAACACTGTCCGTGACCAGCCCTTCAGCCGAGGGGTGTTCAGAAAACCCGGACAGAGAGCCAGTAGGGACCGCATACTTCCTGGCCATCCTGGCCGAAGGCGCAGGACAGGAAGCCGGACGCTGCCAAAGTTCCAGGGCCGGCCCGACAATGGCTTCGGCCACTGGAAAGGCCTCCGTGGGAGAATCCCCTCGGTCCAGAATCTCGGTGAGGGGATATCTGGCCCGTTTGGATACGGGTTCAAGCTTCATCCCAGTGGATTCTGAGATGAGCCTAAGAAGTCCCAGGAAGGACGAAGGGCTATCGTCCACTGACTGCCCCCCAGAGGACTCCAAGTCAAAACGCCTGGAGAACAGGGAGGAGTCATCCGACTCCGACGAGTTGTCGAATAGCTGCCTGGAGCCTGAGCCACCCTCCACTTGCCGAGGCTTGTCAGGCGTGAGAGTGACAGACAGCTCACGGGAAGGCCCTGGGCCAACCGCCACTCTTTCGTCCGGTGCCCCAGCTGTCGGCTGAGGTGGAGGCGTTCCACCACAATTGGTGGGCAGCTGGAATAGGTCGGACAACTGGCCTGGGAACAGGCCTCGACCACTACCTGGTCCGTGGCAACCACTTAATGGCCGGGAAGAGGCCTGAGCCGCTTATTGTCCAGAAAAAATTGTTGCCATGAGGGTCCTCGTGTTGCCGGGCGCAGCTCGCGAGCCTCCCCTCCTCGTCCGAGGAGGAAGAAGAAGAGGAAGAGCGACGCTGCTTGCCGCGGGTGCCAAGACCGAGACCGCCTATATCGACGGAGCGCTGACCGCTAAGATGTCCGAGATCGAGAATCTCGGCTAGGCCGAGGTCGGTGAGGCGGGGAGCCGAGGATCGGCAATCCTCGGTTCGGTCGACATAACCGGACGGCTCCTGAGTCACAGGAGCGGATGAGCCGCGATATCCTCAGTCCTCACCGGGGAACCGGATTTCGGCTTCAGCCGACAACTGAGCCATTTAACGGGTCGAAAAATCTCGACCATCGTCAAGGGAGTCTCAGCCACCTGGCCTGATGGGGGGCACCGAAGAGGGTCGAAGCCGAATTCGGATCAAGTCGATTGTCGATTAAGGGAGGGGATCTTTCCTGCTCCCAAGAGCGCCAACGATGAGATTACCCTTAGACTTCTTGCCGATGAACGGACTCAAAGAAGCAGGACCTCGCCGCTGAGAGGGCTGCCAAAGCTCCTTAAAGGAAGCTGAATATGAGGTCCCTGAGCAATAGAGGAACGGCGTCGCAGAAGAGGAAGCCGCGGCCTGGGCCGCCTGCTCTTCGAGGGCGACCAACCTCTCTAGTTGTTCGGCGGATCCCGCAGCCGCGGAAACCGCCAGTCGGGCCTCTTTGGATTTGACCGGAGGAAATCTTCTTTCGGGACGCCCAGATGTAACGGGCAGCGCGTCCTCGGGACGAGACCGAAGGAAAGAGAACACAGGTCGCAAGCCTGCGGTCGTGCTCCTGGCCAAGGCACAACGCACGTGGAGTGCGGGTCCATCCGAGACATCTTCTGCCCACAGGGACATCTCTGAAATCCGAGTCGATTTGTCCATCGTGAGCTGAAGGAAGAAGACCGAGAAGGTAAAGTATAAAATTTTTTTTTTTTTTTTTTTAACCGGGATTTTAGGCCCAAAACTTAATCGCAGAGCGTTAAGGAGGAACCTGAGCTTCCAAGCGGTAGGAAGATCTGGCGTCATGGGCGGAGCGAGTTTTACCACCTGGGTGGGTGGGAGGAGCTAGCTTGAAGACCTTCCGGCAAGATTTAAAGCGGCAAGGAACCTGCCAATAAGTGTGGATGAACAACATATCCATGTCCCTAGAATTGGAGGTTGCACAGGAAGAGGAACAACGAAAGGAAGAAGGAGCAATGGAGGCACAAGTCATCGCAGAGGAACAGAGGGAGAAGGTGAATCAGCAGGTCCCAGTAGATGGTGTGAATACTACTACTGAAGAAGAGTTTCACGCTATGAGTGCACAGGGATTTGAAGAAATGTGAATGGACTCATCTGGGGGAGGAGATGGGAGATCAACTCAGTCAGTTCCAGGTAAAAACTTAACTGCCATACAACAGAGTGGAGTATCTTCTGAGACTGTTTTGTGTGGGTCTGCTTTAAAAGACTCTCCTGTCTCTTTAGTGGAAGGGGAGAAATGTAGTGAGAAAAGGACCTTCCACTAAAATGACTCTTCAAAGGCTCTAGACTGTGTAATTTTGGGAAAAGAACCGAAGGACTGGGTGGCTGAAGGCCTTGCAAGCTGCAGGTTGGGTGAAGAACCCTCTGGGAAGGGTGGGATGCAAATTTTGGTAAAGATGGTGTTGCTACTTCTACTATGTTGCAGATACCCCCTCCTCGGATGGCTCCCCACTATTAAATAGTATGGCTACTCCTTTTATACCCCAGGACAGCCCTCCCTGAATCAACTGTAGAATTGTCCTTCAGGAAGATACTCATCCCTTGTTACAAGTCATTAGAGACCAGGAAAAGAAAGTACACTGGAGCAAGATTGTACAAGATAAGGCTGATAAAGTATGGCATGGAAAAGTGACTGAACATTTATTTCGATACTGCTGGGCCTTTGCTGGAGCCTGCAGAAAGAAGGAATGCAGTTAGGTTAAAATTTAGGGTAGTACTGAAGAAATTCCGGACAGAAGATTTGTGGGTCGTGTACTATTAAAAAATAGCATGAAGTTCTTTGCTTATGAAATTTACACTTTGATACATGTTCCGGGGGATGTGATTTTTGATGTTAGTTTTACACATCCTGGGGTTTAGAACGGTTTTGGAAGCAGTACCGCCTGTTAAAGCTCTCTCCTTGTGGAAGCCTTTTAGCAATACCACTTACTAAACCATTGACTAAAAAATTACAGTTCTTTTTCGAAATGAGGGGTAAATGTTGCAGATATTACGTACTGGTTATGCAACATTGTACTGTTAAAGGTTTGCCTGAACCCATACTGGATGAAGAGCAATTATGGACGGGGGGATGGACTTATCTTGTGGTATTACATCTAGTAAATGGTCAAACTAGTCATCTACCAAACTGTTTCTTTTTGGGTAGAGATAGGGGGGTGGTGTTTTACCCAGGTCAGCCAAGAGCTTGTTTCAAATGTGGTGATGTGGGGCATTTGAGTAATGTATGTGATAAACAAAAATGTGGTTTATGTGGGGAATTGGGGCATGTGGGGGCTCACTGTCGGCAACCTTTGAGGTGTAATTTATGTGAGGAACAGGGGCACTCTTTTCGGACCTGCTCCTGGGCCTCACATAACAATGTGGATTGCTCAGAGCAGAACAGGATCATTTCATAGCTGCTGCTCAAAAGGAGCAATTAAAAGTGGTGGCTTTATTATCACAAGGCGGCTACTACTCATTCATCAAACAAAGTGTCAGGGTTACGAGTGAGGCTGGCAATACCGTAGTAATGAATGCTCAGGTTGTAGTGAGTGATGGTGAAACAGTGGTGCGGGTCAGTGATGGGGCAATAGTCACAGAGGAGGAGGGGGCTATGGTTCTGGTAGGGGAAAAGACTGTCGTCTTGGGTGACGAAGTCGTGTCTATGCCCCCCCTCCCACACAGTACATTCTGAGCTAGGCTTCCAAAGAGTGACTAGATCAAAGGCGGGGAAAATACTTTCAGCTGCCTTGATCCAGACGGAAACATTGGGGGAGGTAGTAGTACAGAACTCATATGCTCCTTTGCTTGAGGATGATATGGAGGAGGATGGGTGTGAGTCGGACCTTTCCTCGGTGGCATCCTCTCAGGCTGAGGGTGTTGCTGAGCCTGGCCCTTCTGAGAAAGTGAAATCGAGGAAAAGGAAAAAAAAGATGATTGCAGGTGTTTCTGTGTTCATTTTGTTGATGGCTATTTCCTTTGTACTGTTAATGTTAATAGTATAAAAGCATATGGGAAGAGGCACAATACCTTTTGAGCCTCAGTATTGAGGTGGGAGTGTGTCTTTTACAAGATACTCGGTTGAACTCTCTAGCTGAGGTGACAACTGCACAGAAGGAATGGAGGTGGGGTGTCTCATATTGGTCAGTCGGTGAAGAGCAGTGCTCTGTGTGGGCATTTTGTTTATGAGTCAGGTTAGGTGTTGCATGTTTATGATTTAGTACCCGGGAGGGTTATGATTCTGAATGTATTATTGCAAAATGAGGTTTTTCGGTTGATAAATATATATGCTCCTCAACTGAAAGCTGATAGGTCTATTTTGTTTAGGTATGTGGAGCCTTATTTACATACGTCCAAGATAGTTCTATGGGGATTTAATTGTGGTCTTTCCATAGGGATTGGGAAGAGCTACAAAAAAGTCTTCTGTGATACCAATGCCCTCTTGGCTATTATGGAGCGTAATGATATACAGGATGTTTATAATATTTTACAGCGGGAACGGTTCATACTTTCCATAAGGGGCATTTGTCTACTAGAATTGATTTTGGCTAGTATCAGAAAGAATTACATGTCAGTCAGTGGATGTAGTACCTTTGGAAACCTCAGACCATCTGATGGTGGTTTTGCAGTTGGGAAATCGGCAGAATTTGTTAGTTGGGAGGGTTATTGGAAAATGAATACTTCAAAGTTACAGGAAACAGTTGTAGAACATACTATAAGGAAATTGATCTTTGCACGACAGATGATTTGTTATTTGTATGAGAGTCGATAGAATGGTGGGAAGATATAAAGAGGATGTGCAAGAATGGTATGGTGCATACACAAAGAGACAGGCTAGGGAAAAGTATATTGCTTATTTAGGCTTACTGAGCAAAATATTTGCAAACGTTATCACAAAGTGAGATGGGGACCTAAGGTAAAAGGTTGCAGGATATAAAATCTCAAATGAAGAAATATTTGCAAGACTCTAGTGCGAGTAATGGCTATAATACAAAAATATAAGACTCAAGGTACAAAAGAAGAGGTAAACCCTTATGAGAAGGGAAGACAAGGGTGTCAAAAGGTGTTAATGACAGGTCTGAGAGATGGACAGGGTAAGGTAAAAGAGAACATCCAAGATATCTTGTTTTTGGTTCAGCAATATATGGTAGATAAGTTTCAGACTGTTAGGAAGGAAAGTAAGTTTCCTTTTACTGGCCTAGATATTCCAGGACTGAACAGGGAAGAGAAGGACAGGTTGGTTGCCCTATTTCAGGAATGGAAATTGCATGCCATCCTCCAACTGACCTCTAAATCCACGCCTGGAAGGGATGGATTGCGAATGATTTTTATAAACAATTTGTTGAATTTCTGGTTCCTTGTTTAGAAATATTGTACAATGCTATTTGGGAAGAGGCAGCTTGCCCCTCGATGCAATTGGGATTAATGTTTTTCTTTATAAGAAAGGAGATCAGTATGATATTAAAAATTGGAGGCCTTTAACGCTGCTTAATTCAGATTATAAGATTCTTGCTTAAATATTAAATCAAAGACTGGCAGTTGTAGCAAGTAAGCGGATTATTCAGGAGCAAACTTGTGCAGTCCCAGGAAGGAAGGTAATACAGAATCTGACTTTCATTAGAGAAATTATAGAGCAGGGGTTAGGGAAGGGTTTAAGTGGATATTTAATAGCGGTAGATCAGGAAACTGCATTTGATTCTATTCAACAGAATTATCTTTGGAGTGTATTACAACATTATGGAATTCCATAGAATTTATAGAACTTGGGAAAGTGTTGTACACGGAAGCACAAGCAGTGCCCTTGGTGAATGGTTTTTTGGGGACACCAATTTTTTTTTAAACAGTGGGGTCAAGCAGGGTTGCCCAATGAGTCCCTTGTTATATGTCTTTGGTTTAGACCCTTTGTTAAGGAAGATTGAGCAGGCCAGAGACATTAAGGCAATAGAATCTGTGGCTGGATTTGCTTTTCAAAAAGTTTCAGCTTATGCGGACGATTGTATTTTTACTGTGGCAGATGTTAGATCAGGGGCTAAAGTTTTGTCAGTATTGCATGAGGCCTATACCACAACTGGTATTAGGATAAATACGAGTAAAAGTGTTGTTTTACCTTTAGGGGATAGTAAAATTATTGATGATTTTATGATTCTGATGACAACAGACCAAGTAAAGATTTTGGGCCTATTTTTTGGTAATAAAGAGTCTGAGATATGTAATTGGAATGATGTTTATGATAAAGCAAAGCTTAAGGTACAGACGTGGTTAACTTGGAAAATGTCCAGGAAAAAGAAAGTGTATCTCATAAGAGCATACATTGCTCCTATGTTTTTATATATGTCTCATATTTTTCCTCTACCGTTTAGTATGCATACCAAACTTTTGGGTTTATTTTTTCAGTTTTTATGGGGCAGTAGGTTGAATCCAGTGAAGAGGATTCATACATACAGAAGAGCGGAGAAGGGGTTTGAATATGTTGCATCCTATAGTGTATTTATTTGGTAATTTCTTTTTAGCTCTATCATTCCCTTATTTTCGCAAACTATGGGAATAGGGCAAATTAGCATGCAGCTTTGGGAGGATCTTTTAGAAGCATGGGGAGAGGAGATGGCATCCTGTAGAGCGATTACTTCGAGTTATGTACAAACCACTCTTGATACATTAGAACTTGGAAGACAGAACTAGCATGGTGTAGGATAAAGGAAGAAAATGTTTTACAAAATCATAGTGGATAAATGGTATCGAGAGGACCGGTGTTTATGGTACCTCCTTTTATTAAGATTTCCTTGTTGTTGGAAGGTATGACTAACCCTGAATACCTTTAAAGATGCAGATTTTGCTTGGCTTTGTGGTCATCAGAAATTGCAAGTAAAGAGCAATCAGAAACATAAGCAAATAACAGAAAGGGGGTGTGGAGAGCCTATGTGTGCAGGGATTGTGGAGACAATGCAGCATCTTTTCTTTGATTGTTCCCATATGCAGGGCTTTTGGAAACGGTTATCGATTTTATGGGGGGAGCAGTTATTGGTATTAATAAATTATGATGTTCTGATTTTAGGGCAAATCTCGGCCACCTGGGCAAAATGGACTAACAGCACAATCCAGATTATTTTGGTATGTATAAAATGGTCTATTTGGCAAGCAAGATGTCTTAGATTTCTGAAAGGTAAGGTAGTTCAACAACAGGATGTTTTCTTCCAAATACAGAAAGAATTGGATGCTGTTTATGAATATGAAAAGCGTTCTTTAGGACAAGACTTATCAGTAAAGCTCTGGAGGAATGTTGATTGGGTGGGATAGAGGGATGTCTGTTACAATAGTATAGGATTTATTCTTTGTTATGGGACACTGTATGTTTATTTTTCTTTGTGTTTCGAATATTGTTTTTGTGACTTTCTGTATTGAATGAAGATATTGTTTATTTAATCTGGATTTTGTTTTGAATATTGAATAAAATTTCCCTACTCTTTTGATAAGTGCCATGGATCTTTAACATCCACCTGAACTACCACCAATCCAGGCAGATGGGACCTCGGTTTAACGTCTCATCCGAAAGACGGCACCTCAGAAATGCAGCACCCCTCTCATGCTGCATTACAGTGTCAGTACTGGGATATTAACCCAAGTGCCAGATGTGGGAACTGAACCCACAGCCCTCTGATCTCCCGGCCTCAGAGGAGAGTGTGCTACCTACTGAGCCACTGACACTGCTAATATAACTATGAATAACTCTGGACTGCAAATACTCACAGATAGACAATTGCTCACTCATATTAGCTTTTTATGGGCTTTCAGATATTAGGAAATCCTGTAGATGACAGTTCCCCTTTAAAAGCTTAGCAATGATGAGTCAACTCCTTTCAGAATGCCTCCACAACATGGAACATACAAAGTCCCAAAGCCTGGAACTCTAGCCACTCAGGAACCAGGCCATTAGGTGCAGGGATTCAAGATCCAGGTGTAGGATTTTCCCCTGATGACAGGACAGCAGATCTGGGTGCAAGGTTAACTGCCACAGAGATCTGCTCCTGAGGCTGAGAAGATCTGTGTACCAGAATTGGCGAGGCCAGTCTGGTGCAATCGGGATCATCCATGCCTTGTTCCTCTGCACCACTGTAGATTAAGAGAAAGTCAGGGAAGGCATACAGGAGGCCTAAGGCACAGGGCATTGCGAGGGCATCCCCCAACAGTGTCCCAGACTGAGGGGGGAGGGCACAAAACAGCCTCAGTTTTGCGTTCTCTCTGGAGGCAAAGAGGTCCACCAGCTGGCCCGGTGGCGCAGAGGGCTGAGGCGCTGGACGCCACACCTCGAACCACGCCAGCGACCCAGGTTTGGGACCTGACTGTTGCCGGGGGTTGGCAGGGAAAGGGGTAGGATTGAGCGTCCATAGGACTGCTCTCCTCCCCAGGGAGGGTTAGGGATGCATGATCGCTCTGCAGCGGCCCCCAGAGGAGACCAGGGGGCACAACAGTGGGATTGCATGAAGGGGGAACACCAGAAAATGGAAATGCCGCTCGCTGGCCGACGGATGACGGCTCTCTGTCCCCGGTTGCCTCCAGTGCCTTCCCAGGGCCTCCTCCACGGCAGCATCCCCAGGCCCCAAGAACAGTGTGCTGGGGTTATCCCCCCCCGGAGGGGGGCCTGCCCGGCGAAGGGATTAGCCAGGATATCCTGGGGATCAGCTGCACTACGAGGAGGGCTGGGTTAAGGACAGAAGGGGCTATCAGGAGACTTGCGGAGCCTGAAGGAGTGGGGGCCTGCAAGCATGAGGAGAGCAGAAAAAAAAAGAAGAGGTCCACCAGAGGAGTGCCCCACAGGTAGAACAAGTGGTTACGCACCTCTTCATGCAGAGACCACTTGTGTGATGTCTCCCACCTGGTGGAGGGTGTCCCCAGGAAATCTGCATGCAAGCTGCACAAGACGGTCCAAGTGTGGAGGGTCTCCTGACACAGGGGGAAGGGAGTGTGTGCCACCCTGCTTGTTCAGGTAGAATATGGTCGTTGTGTTGTCTGTCTGGACTTGTATGACTTGACCCTAGACAAAAGGAACGAACTGAGTCAGAGCTAGGTGCACTGAATGGAGCTGCAGCAGGTTGATGTGGTGACACGACTCAATGGGGGTCCAGAGCTTGTGGTCCCCCAGGTGAGCTCCCCATGATGCCGGGGACGCGTTTGTAGTCAGAATGACTAACAGCTCTGGGAAGACTAACGAGACTCCTTCCTCCAGATGCTGTGGGACAAAGCACCACTGTATGGCATCCCATATCAGCTGGGTCACTGCTACCAGTTAGTCCATGTGACCTAGGAGCCGAGACAACTGACAACCCAGCTCCCACTGAAGGTGATGCATCTGCCAGATGGCACATCAGACCATGCTGGTACAGAATGCCATGTACCCCAGCAGCCACAGAAGTCCCAGGCAGGGCGTGAGTGCCCAACCTGAAATAATCAGGCAAAGGAGGTAAGATCCAGTGCCCAGTCCACAGGGAGTCGGACCTTGGTCCGGAGGGAATCTAGCTCTGCCCGGATGGAAGTAAATCACCTGCAAGGGATTGAGTTTGGACTTGACTGGACTGACCAGAAGGCCCAAGTCTCTGGCAGTCTGGAGGGCTAGGCCCCTGGACTGCTCCACTGCCTCCTTGGACAGCCCAGCTATCAGCAAGCCATCCAGGCATGGGTATAGCCTGATCTGCTGGCACCACAGAAAGGCCGCCACCACTGTCATGCACTTGGTGAAGATCCTGGGTGCCAAGGAAAGGCCAAAAGGCATGATCTTGTACTGGTAAAGAGCCCCTTCTGCACAGAACCAGAGCTACCACCAGTGGGATGGACTGGAATCTGGAAGAACACATTCTTGAGATTAAAGGAGCAGAACCACATGCCCTGCTCCAGAGATGGTATAAACTGGTTCAGAGCGACTATCCTGAACTTGCACTTCTGGAGGTACAGATTTAGATTGTGAAGATCCAGGATGGGGCACCCCCTCCTTTGTGTGCCCCCATCCTTTTTGGGACCAGGAAGTATCCTGGACACGAAGCCCTGACCTGCTATGGAGTCTGGGACATGGGCTATGACTCTTCTCTAGGAGCTGAGCAACATCCTCCCTGAGGGAGGACAGTGTGCCCTGCAACACCACAGCCTCCCTTGGCACGTGGAGTCTGTAAGGCAGGAGATCTCGAATTGAGGCAACCATTCGCCTACCACCTCTAAGACCCACTTGTCCAAGGCAATGGACCAAGCGTGCCAGAAGTGGTGCAGCTGACCCCCCCCCCCCATGGCGAGCTGGGGCAGGGACTGGGTGGGTGGAAGGCAGACACCCCCCAAACCATCATCTGGCAGCCTTGGAGTGGGCACCAGTGCCTGCTGCTGGAGGGGCACCACTACCCCTACCCCTGCCTTGTTTTGGTGTCCTGAACAGGGAACTTGGTCTTGGGGCAACAAGCCTGTGAAAGCCCCTGTTGGGGTTGCTGCTGCCTAGGCTGCTGTAATAGAAAGGGCCGAAACTGAAGGCTTTTTCTTTGGCTTTTCTGCTCTTGCTCTTTCTGTGAGGAGTTCACAGAATCTAGGGTGACACTGGACATTCAATCCTGGTGAGGTGTCCTTCCACCCTGTGGCCAAAAAGGTCAGTGTCTAAGAAGAGAATATCTGTGAACTTATTCTGGGTGTCCACTGTGAAGGAGCAGATCCTCAGCCAGGCACTGCAATGCATTACAACGGTCGCTGCCATAGCACAGTTGCAAGAATCACCCACATCCAAGGCAGTCTGCAGCTGGTGTTTAGCCAGCACTTGACCCTGGTCTCAGACCACTTTCACTGCCATCTGCTTGTTGGCAAGGAGGTAAGGGAGGACATGGTCTAGGATTCCCATCAGGAAGAGACCAAAGTGGGCCATCATCAGGCCATAGTTCGCCTGATGAGACCAAGTGAGGATACAGCATAGATCTTAGCTGCGTGATCAAGTTTTTTTTGACTCCTTATCGGGGGCTTGTCAGTGTCCCCAGTATTACCAAATTCACAGAAGACTGCTTCGGCAACCAGACCCTTGGCCAAAGGGTGGTCCAAGAATCTGGACAAGGTGCTGGTAGGAACCACATAATTGCAAACTATATGAGCAGTGTGTGCTGGGCAGAAGCTGGATGCTGCCAAAGCTCCATCACCAGTTCCAGGATGGCCTCCCCAGGCAACCCCAGGGGATTCATCCCTGTCTAGTATTTCCATGAAGGGATACTTAACCTTTTTCTTGACTGCCTGCAAGGGAACCTCCATGGACTCTGACATAAGTCAGAGAAGAGCCCCAAAAGACACTGGTCCGTGGTCAGTCAGTTCTTCGACCAGTTCCTGGTCGAAGGCATGAGCACCTCGAAGACTGCATCCAAGACCCTTCGGAGTCAGATGAGGAACCCTTGAATAAGACCCTTGGCCATTTGGTGCTATGCACCAATTGAGGCTTGGTCAAGTGTGTGATCTCCATCAACAACCAACTTGACAAGCCAGTAGCCAGACAGGAGTCCTTGGAAGGGGTTCCCTGCATGGGCCATTGTGGAGGCGGCTTCACCAGTATCAGTAGTAAGACTCGTGACTGACACAGCCATCTCAGTAGAACCAGTACAGGCTGAATTGGCAGTTGCTAGGTGACTGCAGGGATCGAGCCCTAAATCTTGCCCAACCAAGGCCCACTGCTGCTACACGAGCTCCTCATAGCACTGCCATATATGGCAATAAAGCCTCTCGTCATCCAAGGACGAAGAGGAGCACCAACAGCACCATGTCCCAGTCAAACAGCACCGAGAGCATGAGGAATCACTTGACCATGCATTGAAAGGATAAACAAGGTCAAGGAGATATGACCAGAGGGCAGTTTATACTGCCTGCAAAGGGTCCTGTCATTCGAACCTGGAGAGAGGCAACTCCTGAGAGGAGACAGCTGAGTCCACCAACTGGTCCTGGACCTCTTGATTGAGGCCCAACAGGCTTGAGGTCTTGGAGAGTGAGTCATCATCGATTCCCCCTGACAACGGTTGACAGGGTTGAGAAAAATCCTGACCGCCTGCTCAACGTGTGTCATGACCGACAAGTTTGATGGGGGCACTGTGGAGCTAGAAGCCTTGCCCTTGACCAAAGGCTCGGCAGAAGCAGAACGTTAGACAGTTATTGAGCGGCTGGGGTAGTCGAGGGAGCAGGAAGAGCATGCTCTTTCCTGATTCCACGATTGATGGCAAGATTTTTTTTTATTTCTTGCTCTTACCATGGCAGGCAGGGCTCTCATCGAATGTCTGAAGGGTTTTGCACATCTTTCTCAAGCTACCAGCAAAAACAGGGCCCACAATAGTCCCCCAACGGGAGCAGTGTAGTGACAGACTAGGTACCCGCCATGTCCTTTGCTGCCACCTCTTCCACAGCTGCCATCTGGGCCATGGACCCCGCAGCTGTGGAGGCAGACTTGTGTGCCTGCTTTAACTTAACCGGAGGGTCCTGTTCAATCGACTGAGAAGTTGATGGGTGAAGCAGTCTTCCAGGGAGGAGGGAAGCATAGTCTGGCACAGGCTACAGGCAGCAATATCATACCATTCGCTGAGGTAGCAGATGCATGACACGTACAGATCTGTCCAAGACATCTTCTGGTTGCACTAGACGCACCGCTTAAAACCAAGAACCTGCTTAGAACCTCTGCAATCCATAATGTCGACGTCAGAGAGGGAACCGGGGATATACTTGTTGAAGACAGAAGAAAAAGTTAACCAAATGGTGCACTTGAAAATGATTTATGTCTACACCGCGCACAGAGCTGCTGAGTAGGAGACTGGACTCTTCCAGCAGAAAGGAAGATCTGACGTCATGGGGTGGATCTGACGGATATGCCACCCGAGTGGTGGAACAGCTTAGCTTGAAGACTGTCCGGCAAGAACAGCTCTTAGAGGGAGACTGCCATTAGTATGGATAAGTGACCACATTCACATCCCTACCATCATTTATTTCAAGGTTAGGTGGGTCATCGGCATTTATTCCCACTTTAGGTTGGTCACAAATAAGTAGCAGCAGTGCATAACAGTGGTGAAAATTCTCACCTATACTTTTTTTTTCTGTTTTGGATTGCTCATCTCCTGACTTGTATGATATCCTTCTTTCAACAATTTGAGTCTGCTTTACTACTTTTTTTTGTCCACATTTGAAATAAAAGGAGCGCTTTTAATATGGCTTGGACCAGGTTTTCATCAGTATTCTCAGCTTTTGTACACACCTGTTGTCCCATAAGGCAAGTCAGTTGTTTAAAATCCCTTTTTGACGACAAAAATGAACCATTGTGCAGCAGACAGTGCTCCCTGGCCTTATGGTACAATGGGTGTTGAAAAAACAGCTTAGAATACTCAAACACCTGGTCCAAGCCATATTAAAACAAGTGCTCCTTTTATTACTTCAAATGTGAAAATAAGTACTAAAACAGACTCAAAATGCGGAAAGAAGGGTATCATACAAGTCAGGAGATAAGGGGCCAGCCCAGTGGCACTGAGGGTTGAGGTACTGGATGCCACACCTCGCACCACACTGGCGACCCAGGTTCAGGAGTGAGCTTGGGTTGGCAGGGAGGACAGGGTTGAGCGTCTGATGGATTGCACTCCTCACCTGGGGTGGATTCCTGGGTTTTCTCCATCTGGTAGTGGCTCCTAGTGGAGGCTGGGGGCACCACACACCAGGTCGGGGACAGCCAATGGGGCATTGTGTCGGCAGGTGTCTGCAGGAGGGAGTGGGAGTGCACCCTCCATGCGCTGATGCCACTGCACATCCGAACCATGGGGGAGGAACTAAAGAAAACCCCTGGCTCCCGGCAGGTGAAGGTGGGTCCAGTGATCGGCCCCCATGCCCACATCAGGTCTTCCTGGCTCTGCCTCTGGTACTCCCACCAAGTCCCTGGTTGCTCCATTAGATTCCAGATACAGCACCAGGAGGTGTCGGCGGTCCCACCTCGGGGGGCTCAGAGCCAGGGGGGTTGTGCAGCGAGGCAGAGGGCACATAAAGGAGAGTGGGGTGCTGGAGGCTTCAGACGGGCGGGAGCAGGCCTCACCAAGACACCATGACAGAGAGAGTCCGGGTAAGCCAGTGCATAAAGTAAGTTTAAAAAAAAAAAACACACAGGAGATTAGGTGCAATCCTAACAGGATAAAAAGGTATAGGTCAAAAGTTTCATTGCCATCATGCACTGCTGCTTTAACCAATGGGAGAACAGCTTGTGAAAATGCCTGATGACATCACAATGGCCTCTGCTGCAAATAAAAACAGAGCACTAAAATCACACAGAAACAGTTCAATCTTTTTATTAAAGGAACTAATCTTGCTAGAGAGGCACTGTCATTGTATAAATGGCATATGCCATGGGCTGGCTGAAAATATTTTTTTATCTGCAGAATTTGACCTCTAACCCCCACTTGTGGCTCTGCTACTAATGAGGTCATAGAGGTCAAAACCTACAGATAAAAATGTGTAACATTTTTAGTCTGCCCATGACATAACCCGTATTTTTATGACATACAATTAAAGTACAGTTAACATTTTTCTTTATTGATCATTCTTAAAGACTTCACGGGCGATTCCAATTGTCACACAGTAGATCCAATTGCCCATACAGTTGCAGAATGAACACAGTGTGCATCCTACATGCTACAGCATTGTCCCCAATGTGGTTCCCAGACCGACAGTACCCACGTGCAATGCTTGCACTTTTCAAATTTGACAGAACTCAGTAGGTCACATAGTAACAGTATATGACAGAAGTAGGTATGTCACAATAGCAAGTGTTGAGTATCCCAATTTATGAGCAAAAAATATCACAATAATTTGCATCATTTCTCAGTTTAGGGAAAACTAGAACAAATATGATTAGAAGGGGGGGAATCAAATTTTAGTCATACTTGAAAAAGGACACTGTTGAAGCTGGAGTCAAAACTATCATGGCATACTGTACTTGCAATAAAAATTATGATACTGATTTTTTACAATAATAAATTACTCTCTGTGGGAAATATCATGATACATCATATTATGTTATTGTGACATCCCAATGTCTGCCCATGGAATGCTTCCATCTTCTCTAGGCCTAGAAAGTCATTCTCCCCAACCGTCTCCGACAATCTTAACATACAAACGAACATACCAGAGTAGTACGGAAGAAGGCTTTAACCCATCAAGACCATCCCCATGGACTCAGCAGTAATACCTATTTAAGTAAACCTCCTGAATATTAACTGTCCCTCTCCCAGACCCTTCAAGGTTCTTTGTGTTAGCCACTTTACTCAGACCATTCAGTACCCCTACCACCATTTGTTAAAAAATATTTGATCGCCCTTAATTGCTCACACTGGATTTGTTGATCGTGGTCCCTTACTGCCACCTCTGTTCCCTTTAGACCAATACCTACTTTAAATACACAGCTCTGGAGCCTTCATAAATCTATATATAGTGTTACGTCTCCTCTTAAACCTCCTCTGCTCCAGATTAAACATAAATAGTACATCATATTCCACTCTCCTTGTTGTGACACTTGACCTCCACTGTTGAAAACGGTGATCTTCTCAAAGACCCACTAAGTCCAGCTCATAATCTGGGCCTCCAGGGAAAATGATGCAGAGCATCACATTCCAACCGACCTTCCCCAGACAGTATCTCCCTTCACCAGCCCAGTGAACAGTTCAGAGGTCGCTTCCCCACAATTCTCTCCCACTGTGCAACACAATGCAGTTCCCCAGGTCAGCTCATTCCTTGCTAGTCCCAAATGATACTCCACCCAATCGAGTGCTATCCCAGTATCACGCTGGCACAAGTGATGCGGATTCTTTTTCTAGGGAGAGAAAAGCGGTAGATAACAACATGATACTATGATGACGGAAGAGATTCTGAGTCTATCTTGTTCACCCTCTTGCTGCATAGTAGTGACTATACCTAATTTGAGTATGGACAAGCTTTACAGACGGACTGCTATTGTTATTCATGTTCTTTAACCCTACATGAATAGAAGACATTTTGGTTATAAGTACTTCAGTACTGTAAGACGCTGACAAGTAACTCTGTTCAGTTAACCCCTTCGCTCATTTTTATCAGTCTCCCAGCCTCAACTTCTAAAAGCCATCCACTAATTAAATGCATTGTCTCAGTTGGTACTACTGCTAAGAGACCGCTCCTTACACAATGGAAGTCTATTACAATCCCCTCCTCAGCCGAATGGCTACACACTGTGGGCCACAAGACAAATATGGAAAGAGTTCTAGAGTGTAATGGGGCATATGGATATCTATCTCAAGGTTTGAGAGTCCTACCTCACATCCCTGTTGTATACCTCCTTAAGTTTAACTGTGTGGGAGGACTACCTTTTATTCTTGCTGTTGTGCATTACATTAGCCTTGTCTATCTTTTTTATACAGAAAGCACAAAGTACTGTTATGCAAGAACTTATAACAGTAGATCTTCAAGAGAGCCTCTTGTAGTAGGTAATTACTTATAGAACTGCACCCCCTGGTGTTAGGACCACACAGAAACTTTGCTAACAGTGTCTGACGGAGGCACCACCAGGCTCACGTGACTAACGTTAGCATATGACACTATAAGTGGGCGGTCACCACATCTGCCCTCCAGTTCTCCCTCCAAAGACCACCAAGGGTCATGACAGGAGAAGAGTGAGAGGCTCCAGAATCAAAAAAAAAATGGCTTTCTGGAAAGAGCATGGAAATAAGAAATAAAGGGGAAGGTGGGTAGGAAAAAGGTTACCTACTGCAAGAACCTCTCTCGAAAATCTACTGTTAAGGTAAGTTCTTGCGTAACTATACTATCTTACTTCGAGAGGGCTCTTGCAGTAGGTATTTACTTACAGGACTGAGTCCGGAGCAGTAAAGAGTTCCAGGGACAAGAAAACTATACAGGAGGCTGGAACATAATCCCAGTAGGTAAATGAGACAGGAGTCCCTAAAGGACTGCTAGCCCAAAACCGTCCCTACGCCATGAAGCAATGTCCAAACTGCAGTCTTTCATGAAAGTGTGAGCTGAACTCTAAGTAGCAGCTGCACAAAAGTCAGCAGCTGATACATTTCTGAAACAGGCTGTGGAAGCAGCCATTCCCCTGGCAGAATGTCCTTTAACCTGACCCAGCAGGACTTTACCATACTTCTGGTAACAGAAAGTAATGCAGTTTGCCAGACATTCTGAAAGGCATTGTCTGGAAATTGCTGCACCCTCCCTTTTTGGTGCGAAGGAACAAAAAGCTGATCTGTCTTGCAGACATCCTTTGTCCTGTTTGTGTAATAACGCAAAATTCTGTGAACGTCTGACGTATGCAGAATGCTGCCCCCTCCCCTCCAATTAGAATGTTCAGGACAGTATACCAGCAACTCTAGAGACCGACTAAGGGTGGTCTCCGAAACAACCTTAGGCAGAAATTTAGGAATTGTGCGCAGAGCCACCCAGTCTCTGAAAAATCAAATAAGGCACCTTACACATCAGGGCCTGGAGCTCAGAAATTCTGTCTTGCTTCCTTCTGGATCATGGTAGGCAGAGACAGCTCCTAGATGCACCTTTAGGGATGAATAATTCAAGCCCAGGTCCGACAGATGGAGAAGATACTCCATGACCTGGGGAGCAGGGCACGAAAAAAAGAATCCAGATCTTTCGAGGTGGCCCAGATGGAAAAGTGCTTCCATTTCATGGCATAGGTAGTTCTGATAGACAGCTTTCGTGCCTTTACCAAAATTTGAGCTACCTTGGGGAAACCCCATACCTAGAAGCAGCTATGTCTTGAGATGTCACATGAAGATGAAGGGACTTTAGCCCCGGATGAACCAGTGTGCCCCCCTCTTGGGTGAGGAGATGAGGAGATCAGAAGACAGAGGTAGAGGGATCGGAGGTTCTGCAGTAAGCTGCTGAAGCAACAGGAACCAGACTTGTCGAGGCCACATGGAGCCATCAGTATCATTTGAGATCATCCTGACTGAAGCTTGATCAACACTCTAATACTGGAAAGGGAGGGAATGCATACAGAAATCTCCCTGTCCAAGAAAGCGACAGTGCGTCTTGCTGGAAAGCACCATGCCAAAGATCAAGCGAGCAAAACTTGGGCAGTTTTGCGTTTGATGGGGCTGCGAACAGCTCCACCTCTGGACGACCCCAAAGGTAAAAAATGTGATCCAGAACTTCTGCCTTTAGCTCCCATTCGTGAGCTCTTACCCTGGTTTGACAGATGGTCTGAGAGAACGTTCTGCATGCCTGGGACATGAACCACCAGGAGACTGTGCAGAACCTCACAATTTCAAACCTGCATCGCTTCTCTGCAAAGGGGGTATGAGCAGGTGCCCCCGTTTGTTGATGTACCACACCAAGCACATGTCTGTTTGGATCAACAGGTTCTCTTGTAGGAGAATGTGCTGAAGAGCATAAAGCACTGCTCTCATTTTCAACACATTTATGTGCAGATGCGCCTCTACAGGTGACCATAGTCCCTGGGTCCTGTGGCGTCCCAGATGGGCACCCAATCTCTATCCCGACGCATCTGTAGTCAGTATCTGGGAGTGAGGAGGGGTCTGGAAAGGGACTCCTAGAATCAGATTGCTGGAATCCTGCCACAACAACAGGTCCTGCTGCATTGGGCTTGAGATGATGACCGCACTGCAAGTCATCCTTTCTCTGATCCCACTGAGACTGTAGAGTCCACTGTGAAATATGCATGTGGAGTGTGGCCAATGGGACCATGCGGATAGTCACTGCCATGAGGCCAAGAAGACTGAACTGCCCTGACCAAAATGTGTCTGCTGGAAGATACCAGCTTGACCTGACTCTCCAGGGTGTCTGCCCCGTCCAGGGGGAGAATGGCCATACCCTGTACTAACACCACCCCAATAAACTGAGGGCATTGGGAAGGAGCAAGCTGGAACTTGTAACTGACCATGACACTCAGGCACTCAAAAAGGTGCAGAGTAGCCAATAGGGAGACTTCCAACCCCTCCCGTAATGGTGCTGCGAGGAGCCAATCATTCGAGGTAGGAAAGACAGTGCTCCCGACTCCTCAGGGCCCCTACCACTACTGCCAGGCATTTGGTAAAAACCCGTGGGGCGAAGGATAAGCCAAAAGAGAAGCCTGAACTGGTAATGCTCCCCTTGGAAATAAAACCTGAGGAATTTGTGGTGTGGACAGAATACTGGGATGTGTAGATACGCATCCTTCATGTCCAAGGCACAAAGCCATTGTCCTTTGGAGAGGCGAGGCAGAAGGCTTTGCAGTGTCAGCATTCGAAATCTCTTGTACTCTAAGAGGTTGAGAGTACAGAGATTCAGAATTGGGCGTAAATCCCCTGTCATTTTGGGAACCAGAAAGAAATTAAGAGTAAAACCCTTTCCCCATCTGGTGTGCCAGCACTGGCTCCATTGCTTCTTTGTGAAGAAGAGCAGTTAATTCCTCCTTGAGATAGGGGAGATGTGCCCCTGGATAATGAGAAGACCTCGGTGGATTGTTTGAAGGTGTTTCTCTGAATTCTAGAACGTAACTAAGCTTTATTATTTGAAACACCCAGGCGTCTGACGTGACGGACTCCCATTCTCCCAGATGCCTCACGAATCTTCCGCCCACCTGTTCCTCCAACAGAAGAGGAAGAGAGAGGGCAGTCAGCAAGTCAGGCATGGGGGGAGGGTTAGGGACAGCCGCATGAAGATCTTTGTGTTTTGGCTGGGGAGTGCGGCAGCAGTATTGAGAACCCTGCATTTAAACTGGCACTTGGGTCCTTGTTTAATTTTTCGCCTGACACCAGTTTTCCGACAAAAAAAAAAAAAAAAAAAAAAAAAAAATAGTATACTTCAGTCGGTACATAGCATGTGCCCCACCGGCAGCTGTAGCCTTTATCTTGCAGGCTTGTTATAGTGTCCTGGGCATTCCCGCCGAACAGAACTTCTGAAAGGTGCATCTTAGATAGCAGACTGAACATCAGGGGCTAGCCCTGACTACCCTTAGCCAAGAGTACTGGCAAAGGCTTACAGCTGTAGCTGTACCTCTAGCAGAGGAATCTACCGCATCTTAGGTGGCCCACAAAGAATGCTGTCCAGCCACCTTGGCCATTTTTAATGTGGGTGCCAAGGAGGATTTGGTAGCAGAGTCCGGTAAGGCCTCAACAACGGGTTCAAGCTGATGGAAAAAGATCTTCTGGTACTCTAGCATGTGCGAGACGTAGTTCAGAGCACATATAGCTAGAATAGAAGATGCACAGAACTTTCTCCTGAACTGAATTGGTCATTTGTCTGGACTCCTCATCAGGAAGGGAAGTACTGAGGTGCTTAGGCTTAGCAGATCTATCATGGGCTGCCATAATGACCACCGAGTCTGCCTTATGATGCGCTCTAAGGTGGTCCTTGTCCTCAGGGGTTCTATAAACCCAGTCTGCTTTCTTTGCCATGGCCAGGATGGAGGAAGGTCTCTGCCATATGGTTAAGGAAAGATCCTCGTGGGGGTTCCAGCCATGGAGGAGTGAGAACTGGACTCATCCAGGAAATCAAGATGATCTGCCGACCTTTGTCTTTTTGGCTCCAGATCTTCAGATTTCCATCCCCGGGCCTCCGCCATGTGCCTGAGGAGATCCACAAAGGAAGGATCTTCAGATGATGATTTAGGAGATTCGAGGGACCAGTTCCTCAGAGAGGGGAGTTTCAAAATCTGAACCAGCAGATGAGGAATCAGAGTACGCATCGTAATCTACTGAATCCTCTGGAACCTTTTCAGGTACTGGAGGATCTGGCTCCATGAGCATGTCTGACATCGGGGTTGTCGTAGCAGATGGACAGCCTGACGTTACAGGATGAGAAGGTGCTGGAGAGAACACCCGGGGAGGGTGAGCTGGGCGGCCTGTGTTCTGGACAACTGTATGCCTGCTGTCTAGTTCTGAAACCAATTGGGTCTTTGTTTCAGACCGCCAAGATTTAGGAATTTCCTTAAAAAGTCCACTTGAGGTTGTGGAATGGGAGGAGGTGGAGGCTGTGAAAATCCAGAGCCAGGACCATGTCCCCCAAACCTGGAGTATGAACATAGCCAGGGTAGCCTGAACAATATGAAAAAGGATCCAGCATCAGAGCTGATGGATGATAGCTCGGAGGATATGCAAAGCCGGACATCAGACCTGAAAGAGGGAACTCTGACAGCAGCCCTGACTGGTGATATCCTGATAGCGTCCCCGGAGGATATGTTGATGGACCCAGAGGGTAGCCTGACAGTGGCCCTGGAGGGATGCCCAATGGCCCTGTGGGGCGATCCGATCCAGAAAGGCGAGGTCCCATGGGTGGAAGACCCGATGGGAGCTCCAACGGGGGCAGACAGTTAGGAACCGGGTCTGGTACCACTATGGGCGTTGGAACTACCATGAGGTCCAGTGGTAGTCTTTCGTCAGGAAGGCTGACAGAAGGGGTTCATCCGTCAGACCTGGCAACAGTGGAGGAAGGTCAGATGGAATTGGAGAAGAAGGTTCTCCATGGAGGGAGTCTCAGGGAGACCCTAATCCTTCAGCCAGGATGATGCCAACGTCCAGCAGTGTCATGACAGAGCCTAACAGATGCTAGGAGGTTGTGCAGTCGTCTGAAGGTCCTACAATCAACTGATCGACCTGGGTCATGCAGGAGTCAGTGGCTCAGACTCCTGAGTTATCAACCCCGGCCGGGTGTTCATCGGGGGTACCGACGAGCGGCTTATCAGCTGCGCCTGGCAACTTGGAGCCTGGGGTGGAAATGGGCCCAAGAGCGGCGGCAGTCTGTCGGATCCGTGGAGCCCGCCATCACCTTAACCAGTGGCGGGGGGCCTGAAACCTGTTCTGAAGGTAGCACAGGTTTGTCCGCAGCACTTACCTTCCCAGAGGAAGAGGGCCTAACCTCTGACGAAGGGCCCATGGGCGGCTTCAAAGGAAGGAGGGAGGGACTGCTCTGTGTCCTGATGTTTTTCTTTATCCCTTTTCTTCTTATGTTGATCAGATGGTGAGGAAGAAACACTTTCAAGCTTTTTTAGTTCTTTTTCCATAGTCGCCATTTTTCCTTTTAGGAGATGAGCCTCAAGCGACTGCTGGCATAGTTTCCGCGTGGCCTGGTTAAATTTAGCGCAAACCTTGCACTCAACTTTGTGGGGAGGGCCCAAACAGAAGAGGTAAAGGAAATGGGTCAGCATTAATGCACGACAGAGGAGGGCTCTACTAGGGAATTAATGCCTGGTTGGGGAGGTTGGGGCCCGAGGCCGAAGGCAGAGTGCCTCCAACCACCAACCGGGCATTAATTCCCTAATAGAGCCCGACTGAGTGCATTAATGCGCCTGTAACATGCCAGCCGTGATACTATATTACTACTATTGTTATTTTGAAGAAAATATACCTGCAGATGATTTTTCAATTGCTATCTTTTTAGTCACATGTCTGTTTTGCAAGGTCTGACAATTATTATTGTGGCTGCTGAAATTTAACATCACATTTTGCATCTAAACTATGCAATAATGAACGACATTAATAATTTTAAACTTTACATGGCAGTTATTTTGTTAAACTCCTCGCAATTTACTCTTGCGTGGCTGTACTGCGCTGCAAAGGATGACGGGACTAAATATTTTACTACTGGCTGGCAAACACTTTCTCGCTTAAACAAATTATTACTTTGCTCCTGTCCCGATTTGTTTCCTATTCTGTTACTATGTAAAATATTTTCTCTTTCGCCTTTCCCAATTCTCTAGGTATCGGGGTTTCTGCGGTGATAGTGAAGTGACTGAGACTGAAAGGGCTCCAGCTCAGTGCGTTTTCGGGATGGGGAGCAAGACATGCTGACTGGTGATATTCTGTTCTCATCTGCTCTTGATTTGGAGAACGTGCGTCATCTAGCTGATGGGTATGTGACTTCTGTGCATTCTCCCTTGGCAACGGCGTAGCTACCGATAGGCCTGGCACGCCATGGCGTGCTGTAGACCAGTGAGAGGGTAGCAGAAGCCGACCGGCGTGCGCTTACAAATTTCCTTTGTCTTCCCTTATTTTCGCGGGCTTTTCCAGTGGCCCAATAGTGCTCGCAACTTTCAATTAAGGGGGGGGGGGCGCAGATGTCTCCGATGACGTGCACGCCTACACCAAGCTGCTTTGTCCTCAATCAGGTCCGCTACCGCTTGTGAGGAGGCGTGCCTAGTAAGGGGCAGGGCCAGGCGGGCTCTTTAAATTCCCCTGGTGGGTAATGCTTCCTCACAGTTCAGAGGAGCTTTTGAAATTGAAAAGAGTCACTGCCGTTGCCGCTTGCCATAGAAGCTGAATCCGAAGGGACGGAGCATTACCCTGCACTGCACTTCTGTGTTCCCATTTGAGGCTTGAGCTGCTGCACTGCTGTAGAGGGAGATAGCAAGAGAGGAGAGACTGTACAGAAGATTGTAGGAGCCACCGCGCCGACACGTAGTTCGTCTGACCCCCCCCCCAAACAGTGCGTTTCGTTGCCACTGCTCTGCTGCTGTTACTGCCGTTGCCGCTTGCCGTAGAAGCTGTACGCCGTAGAAGCCAAATCCGAAGGGACGGAGCATTACCCTGCACTGCACTTCTGTGTTCCCATTTAAGGCTTGAGCTGCTGCACTGCTGTAGAGGAGATAGCGAGAGAGGAGACTGTACAGAAGATTGTAGGAGCCGCCGCGCTGACGTGTAGTTCGTCTGACCCCCCCCCCCCCAACGGTGCGTTTCGTTGCCACTGCTCTACTGCTGTAGTCTGTTGTCAGTGCTGTGCCCGCTACTATTCAGTAGCCAAGAGGAATTTTGGACACCAGCACCTGAGCCTGACTGTGAAAAATATCAACTGTTTACCAGGTATGTTTTTTTAGTGGGTTAATGTGTGACACTGCTGCTCTTGTGGTGGGTGGGCAAATAATATTGGCAAGGCAGTAAATGTAGGCAGTTCTGCTTCTGTTCATGAAGGTACTACTAGAAATCTGTACAAATCCTGCCATTCCTTGTCTTGAAATAAAATCACCTATGTATCTGTCTCTCTGTTACTGCAAATTTCTTTAGTTGTGTCCTGTCCTGTGGCTTATCTGACTGTACTCTGGGTGACTGGGTGTTGGCGGTAGGAGGAATGATTTGCACTGATGACAGGCTGTATTAATTCTATTAAATGTGAACTGAAGCCCCCCTCTGAACTTTGAAAACAATTTTGATGTGCAGTTTCAATGTGTGTGTGAAACAACTGCAGTTTCACTGCATACTATCTCACTTGGCTTACAATACTAAGACCAACTTTCTAATGAAACTTGCAAGTACTTCAGACCCTGTTCTGTACCAATAAACAGGAAAATTAACTTATTGGTTTGGCTAAAGATGTCTTATGGCTGCAAAGTTTACTAGATTAATGCAGCTTCAGATTATGCCCTCAATATTACCTATTATAAATCACTCATAATTTCAGCCAATCAGTGTCCAGAACCACAGAACATCGTCTTCTGCATATAGTTGTTGTAGATGTTAAAGGAGGATGTTCCAGTTCAAAAGTACAAAGTAGGGGCATTACTGTTTTTATAATTCACTCATACCTCTCAATCTTTTGTGGAACATTGCCTGTCAAAATGTGGAACAAATGGGCAAAATGTGGAACACTTAATCAAATCTTTACCTAAGAAGCTCAAAATACCGTTAACATGTTGCATTTATGTTCAGAAAGTCTGCTATTAATTGAATAATATATTTTTTGCATCATTTACTATGGATTTTTGCTTTAAAATGTTGACTTTTAATGTGGAACAAGTCCTCACAATGTGGAACAGGAAGCTTTTATAAAGTAAAATGAGGAACATTCCTCGTAATGTGGTACAGTTGAGAGGTATGTATTCACTATTTACAAAATGTTCCAATCAGGCTAATCCCATGAGATGCATCAACTTCTTTTCACGGAGGTCCCAAGGAAGACAACAGCAGTCCACAGTGTGCAACATGGATGGGTGGAGCGTGTGTGTGTGTGTGTGTGTGTGTGTGTGTGTGTGTGAGATCACATTTCATTTCATATATGCTATCATGAGGGCATTAGGGTAGCAGAGAGCTGCAAGGTTCTCATGTGGGAAGCCAGTTTGGCCTTGAATATCTACAAGTTAGGAACATATTTTAAGATGGTGAAGTTGACAGCAGATGAGTACTTTGGCACACTATGCATGTGCCATATCTGAATGTGCCATATCAGGCCTTTGTTCTACCAATGGCCTATCTATTCATATGCATCTGTATTGCTCCCTTATGCCTATCCCATGCCTGTTTGAAGCCCAGTGCTGTATTTTTTAATGCTTACAATTGTGCACTGCAGATCGGGGTGTGGCGGGCGGAGCGCCCCCCACAGAAGCAATGAAATTTACTATAAAACTGCAGATCACCACTGGGGACCCGGGTGGTGTGGGGGGGGCGGAGCGCCCCCACAGAACAAATGTCAAAAAGCAACTCTGCAAGGCCACCTTTTCAATTCTGACTCCTCTAGTATTGAATTTCAACAGCGGCTGAGTGGACATGGAGAAATCTGATTTGGAGCGTTCTGACTGACGGCAAGATGTGTGTGGGGGGAAAGCGTACAGACGTTGGTGGGAGGACATATTACCATAATCCGCTGAATTCTGAAATGGGGGCACTATGTGTCCCCTAATCTAATCGCTCATATTGTGCTTTAGTCAGGATATACATATTGAACTGTTAATCTGTCACTTGTTTTCTGATGCAGCCCTGCATCATTTTGGGTGCCCTTCTCTGGACTACCTCAATTTTGTTAATGTCTTGTTAATTTCTTCCCTGTGATTGTCAGCATCTCCCCTCCCAACCTATAGGTGGCTTCAGGGTTTCTCTTTCCTATGTGCATGATCTTGCACTTTGTGTTTAAACCCCAGTTGCCACTCTTCTGACCTGCTGCTAAAGCTACTTTTGTAGTGAGAAGTGTGTTCTTTCTCTGCTGTAGTTTTTAGCTCATAAGAGGGATATAATTCATGGAACTACCCAGCTAACAAAAACTAAAGTTATTGGTCAATGTTTAAAATGCACTCTGCAGAAATGTGTGCATTGGGAACTGCTTTTCTGAGTGGTGTGCTTTTTTTTTCTTTTTTTTTCCACCTAATAAAGGTTTGATAGTGGTTGTATGGTTTTTTATGTAGTATTACTGTTCCTTGGTCCTGAATGAGCACTTAATACACAATAGTAATACCTGAAGTAACTGCTGCTGTTAATGCTGTTAGAATAAGGGGATGCCGATAAAGGAGGGACTCTGTCTCCACCCCCCTGGGGACCAGGAAGATTGCAGGAAAAGGCCAACTGGCAAAGTGCAGACCAGGGGAAAACAGAATCCCCTTGGGAACATGAGCAGGGGAAATGGAACTATAGGGAAAGGGTGGAAGGTAGTCCTGCTAAATGCCAGGAGCTTGGGCAATAAAATGCCTGAGCTCCAGGCAATGCTAACTGAGGGAGCAGTGGATGTGGCAGTGGTCACGAGACTTGGGCCACTGCAAGACATGACTGGGACCTGAACCTGGAGGGATACACTATGTTCAGGAAGGACAGGGGAGGGAAGGGAGGAGGGTAGCAATGATAGTCAAAACTGCATTGGCATAGGGGGAGTAGAGGAGGCGGAGGGAACCGTGGAGGCGATTTGGGTCACCTTGATAACAAGGGGGGGCAAGAGAGTAAAAATAGGAGTGGTGTATAGACCCCCTGCCCTGGCGGAGGAGCTGGAAGACAGTCTGGTGGCAGATGTTAGGAGACACTGCAGACTGGGCAGAGGAACAGTGGTGGTGTTGGGGGACTTAAACATGCCAGGAACAGACTGGGAGACTATGACATCCTCTGTGACCAGGGAACAGAGGTTGTTGGATGTCTTTCAAGACGCATTCCTAACTCAGCAGGTGAGGGAACCGACCAGGAGAGCCTGGTACTGGATGTGGTCCTGGCAGACAGTGACCAGATTGGGGCCTGGAGGTAAGGGACCCATTGGCGGGAGTGACCATGCCACGGTCTGGTTCTGCCTGGACCTAGGAGGGTAGAAGGCTGCAGAAGGCGGAAGTAACCGACTTCAGGGGCGGATTTTAAGGAAATGGGAAGGATCCTTAAGGAGCATTTGGATGGGATTGGGTCAGACATGGGCGCTGACAGTAGGTGGGAAATCATCAGAAGAGGGGTGCAGGATGCTACCAGCACCTGTGCAAGAGTGCGACGAAAATGCGGTGGGCCCAAAAACCCTGTTGGGTGGACCAGGGAGGTCCAGGAGGTGGTGGGAAAGAAAGCAGCCTATAAGCAATTCAAGTGCTCAAGGAGTGAAAGGATCGAGGGGAGTACGAAGGCTGAGCTAGAAGGGCCACTAGAGTGGTGAGGGCGGCTAAGGCAAGGAAGGAGCAGAACCTGGCCAGGAAATTAGGAGAGGGAACAAGGGTTCTTTAGATACATTGGGGAAAAGCGAAGGGTGAAGGGCAGATTAGCAGGATTAAATCAGGGAGGGATGGGCACAAGACCCGGGGAGCAGGCAGGGTACTAAATGAGTACTTCCTCAGTTTTCACCAGGAAAATGGGGTGCTGCATCATACATGGAGGAGACAAAGATACTGAGGAGGGGGGACCCTTACCGATTGGCAGGTCTGGGAGAGGGGAGGCATCACTGGCAGGTGGGGGAGGGCTAAGCAGGAAGAAGGGTACCGGTGTAAATCACAGCTGAGAGAGTGAGAGCCCTCAGCTCCTTAAGACGGAGAAAGCACGGGGCGGATAAATTACATCCCAGAGTGCTGAAGGAACTTGCAGATGTCCTGGCAAAACCCTGGCAAAGCTTTTCACCATCTCTCTGAGGACGGGGTGGGTGCCCCAAGACTGGAAGGTGGTGCATATAGTGCCTATCCACAAGGGGGATCAAGGGAGGTGGCAGGAACTACAGGCCTGTCAGCCTGACCTCGTGGTGGGCAAGGTGATGGAGGCATTGTCAAGGAGAGGCTAGGGGTGGACCTGGATAAGTCAGGTGCCTGGACGATGGACAGCATGGATTCATCCGGGAAATCGTGTCAGACAAACCTGGTGGAGTTCTATGACTGGGTGACAAGTGCCTTGGACCTGGGTAGACCAGTGGATGTCCTCTTTCTGGACTTCAGCAAGGCATTTGACTCTGTTCCTCATGTGGGCCTGTTGGATAAGCTGGGAGAAATGGGGGTGGGGAACCAGATGATCAGATGGATAGGCAATTGGCTCCAGGACCGGAGTTGGTGGGATAGTCTCATCCCAAGGAGGGTCATTAGTGGGTCCCACAGGATCAGTCCTGGGCCCCTTCTGTTCAACGCCTCGTGATCTGACATAAGGACAGGAATCAGGGTGAGATGAGTCTCTTTGCAGATGACTCGAAACTGAGGCGGTGGTGGATGGGGAGGAGGGAGGGTGGCCCTACAGGGGACCTGGAGGCTCTAGAAAGATGGTCTAGAAAGTGGAAGTTGAGCTTCAATGCAGGGAAATGCAAGGTACTCCACCTGGGGGCCAGAAACCCAGGTCAAGTGTACACCCTGGGGTGGGGGGAGAATGCTACAAGTCTCGATGGCTGAGAGGGACCTGGGGGTGGTGGTGGATGTCAAGATGCACAACTCTGAGACTTGTAGGAGGGCAGCAGCCAAGGCCAACAGGATGCTGGGATGCATCGCTAGGGGATCACCTCCAGAAGGAAGTGATACTTCCTCTGTATGTAACTGCTTGGTGAGGCCGCACCTTGAGTACTAGCGTGCAGTTTTGGAGGCCACACTTAAAGCGGGACATTAACCTCCTGGAGAGGGTCAGAGGAGGCAACCAAAATGATTTGGGGCTTGGGGACAGGACCTATGAGGAGAGGCTCGAAGAGCTAAATATGTACACATTGGAAGAAAGAAGGGACGGGGGACATGATAGAGGTCTTTAGGTACATGAAGAGGGTAAATAGGGAGGAACAGTCGGGGTGCTTGAAGGAAGGAAGGAGGAAGGGGCCACTAGAGGGCATGGCTGGAAGCTGGAGGGGGGAAGATTCAGGGGAGAAAGGAGGAGGTGCTACTTCACTGAGAGGGTGGTGGAGCCATGGAATGCACTGCCTAGGGGGCTGGTGGAGGCAGAGACAGTGGAGGGGTTCAAGAGGGGGTGGGACAGGTACAGGGGAAGGGTTCTGGAAGCAAAATCCAATGCAGCAAGAATATCCGGAACTGGGAAGGGAGAAGCCAGAGAAGGCGAGGGGGACAGCAAGGTCAGCACCCAGGTTGGGGACTGACCAAACGAGCAGACACGAAAGACCGTTAGGCCTATTCTGCTGGCATTTTAGTATGTTAGTAATAAGTGCTGGTCACAAGAAGGGTTATTGGAAGCAGTCACAACTGACATCAGCAACTAAGTTTAACCTCCAGTTAAACCTTGAAGGAGTCCAAGGTGGATGCTGAAATGATATCATGGGTGCAGCAAGTTCATTAATTTTTTTCTTTGGTAACTGGGTAAGGCCCAATAGGCACAAGTGCCCATTTTCATGGGCGACCTAGGAGCACTGTTCAGTCACACAGTATGCAAGTGAAGGTTGTGAGAATCAAACTCTGGTCTGCTGAATGTGCCAAGTTCGTTCACACCTTGTTCCTCCAACCTCTGTGCTATACTGCCAACCCACAGCAGTCACGGTAGGCAAAGGACCTTTGTCCCACAGGTGTGACAGTGTATATTAAAAATCTGGCTTGTAGAGCTTCTGACGCAGTGACAGTGATAGCAGAGGTAATAAGTTTTTGCACTCCGAGGGTCTTTTGCCTAAGCTTTTTTTGGACAGTAACATGTTTGGTACATGAGTATCTTTGGATTGGAGCCAGTTAGTTGATGGAAAGAGGGTAAGTTCTGAGCCTATCAGGGAGCTGGAAAATGGCATAGTTAGTCTTGTAATTCAGAATTAACTTGTGCATAGATCCTGTCCACTGGCTCATCGGACCCCGGACCACCGAGGAGCGGAGGTTGCGAGGGCTCCCGCTGCCCTCCCCCACAAAAGATCCTGTCCACAGGTTGCATGGACTCCCCCGAGGAGCGGAGGTTACAGGGCTTCCGCTGCCTCCCCCACAAAAGATCCTGTCCACAGGCTCGCACGGACCCCCGGACCACTGAGGAGCGGAGGTCGCGAGGGCTCCGCTGCCCTCCCCCACAAAAGGTAATTCTTTTGGGTCTCTCTGCTTGGCGCCTTTTTCAAATCTCCTCACCAGCGCTGGAAATCAGGACGCCTGGGACCCGCGATTCACTCGGGGTGGCTGCTACTGCTGTTTTCTGTCGGCCCAGGTCTGGAGATAGTGCAGCAATATGGATCTTTTTCTCTCTCCACCCTGCTTTCTGCACCTGAACTAGCGGGCACCTTAAGACCACCCACTGGACCTGCCTCCTTTGTGCCCCGTATCCTGGAGGCTCTCCCTGTACCTGGACTTGATTGAACTGCTGTGCCTTAACTGCTCTGTTTAAAACATAATTGAATTGCCACAGCAGTCGGATTCCATTAGAGTGAACCGAGTAATTTTTTTTCAAGCAGTGCAGACATTTGTAATTCTGGTATGCATTCTATAGTAATCTGATCTGCTGCTGTGTGTCTGTCCAATCCCTGATCTTGTCCCCAGGTTCTTTGTTTGGCTCCTCCCTTCTCCTCGCCTTTATATACTCACCGCTGTTTTTTCTCCTGTCCTCCACAGGTCCTGTCCACAGGCTCGCACGGACCCCCCCGGACCACCGAGGAGCGGAGGTCGTGAGGGCTCCCGCTGCCCTCCCCCACAAAAGGTAATTCTTCCGGGTCTCTCTGCTTGGCGCCTTTTTCAAATCTCCTCACCAGCGCTGGAAATCAGGACGTCTGGGGCCCGCGATTCACTCGGGGTGGCTGCTACTGCTGTTTTCTGTCGGCCCAGGTCTAACCCCGCCGCCCCCACCACCACCGTTGGTCGGCTCTCCCTCTTATAGGTTGCTGTGGTGCAGAAATAACCAATCAGCCCACTTCTCCATCTGCAGGCTATACCATCTAGCCACTAGGGGCTTCCCACTATTCCTGCACTAAACCTCCACAGTACACAACCAGTCCCTGCTGCTGCACTCTCCTGCTGTTCATTTAGGAAATCCTGTGCTCTGTAGCCTATCCCTCCCAAGACTCCTACTCCTGCTCTCTATCCTGGGTCTCCTGCCCCCAGCCAAGACCCCCGGTTTATCTCCCTCCCCATCTCCCTATCTGCCCTTCTGCCCAGGGACCTGCTGCAGTAGAACAGCCTATCCTCTGTAGCATGGCCCCTCCCTCTCTAGCTGGCCCACCCACCGGCAGCCTGGGTCCCCTGCCACACCCCACTCCCTTGCACCTCTTTGGGAAACAGCCAAAGGTTAAAAATAGCCCACCTGAACATCCGTAGCCTCCTCCCGAACCTGGTGGAACTAACCACATGGACTGCCTACTACAAACCAGGCGTCCTGTGCATTACTGAGACATGGCTCAAACCCGCACGCCTGACTCGGCCTGCTCTCTCCGGCTACGAGTGTGGCTAGACTTGACCGGTCGGTACCAAAGAGGTGGAGGTGTACTTATATACTTCAGGGTGCACCTAAACATCTCCATTGTGCCTCACAACACCCCTCAAACCTTGCACTGCGAGTTCCTCCACTCTCTCCTTCTCCTTGGTAACACCAAAAAAGTACACATAGTGTGTGCATATAACCCTCCTAAGGGGGGTCTGCAGGGTTTGTCGTCACTACTGGAGCTACTTCAGGAGAAGGTGGGCTCCAGTGAGCTGCTCCTACTAGGTGACCTTAACCTTAACTGGCTGGGGCCTCATGCCGTCGTATGAACCGCTACTCTCTGGCCTCTCCCTTAGCCAGGTCACGCATAGAACCCACCCGACTCTCCAATCGTGGGGACAGGGCATCTCTCATCGACTGGATCCTGTCCAACCATCTGGACAAAATTGCTATCTCAGGACTCCTCCTGACTCCATCTCTGACCACTCTCCGGTTTACTGCATCTGGGGCTCTAACCACCCAGGGTCCCTGCAGAGTGGTAACTATGAGGACTACTAAAATTCGATGCCCTCCTACCTCCAGGACCTTCAGGGTGTGTCCTGGAACCACGTCCTAGCTACACCTGACCCTGTCACAGCCCTTGACCTCTTCCTTGTGACATTTGCTCCTCTCCAAAATAGGCATGCCTCCCCTTCCAAAAGGCGGGTTCGTGGATTGGTAACAAAATGTCTTCACAGTGAGCTCCCATCTCTCATGAAGCAGAGGGACAAGGCCTGGTCAAAATACAGGGCATCACTTAACCTAACGGATCTCCAGCTGTATCGCCAGCTCAGAAACTCCCTGCAAGAAGGTTATCCGCTCTGCGAAAAGCCAATACTGTAGCTCTGCCTGACTGCCACTGCGTGGAGACCCAGGCGTTTCTGGGTGAACAAAAAAACCTAGTCAGTGGCTCGCGCAAAACTCAAGTTACTGACATGACAATTGGTGATGCTAACCGTAACCCCTCACCATTGCCTCCTCCTTTAACCGTCTCTTCACTGACCTCTGCCATCCACACCCTTTCCTCTACCTGCAGCCCCAGCACTGGCTCCGCCCTCAGTCCCCGCCCACCCTTCTACCTCAAGAAGATCTCTGTGAAGGACCCAGGCTCTCCTCCTCGGTCTCTCCCACCATGTGGGGGCAGGTCACGACGGTCTTGAACCCAGGCTCCTCAGCCTGGGGGCTCCCACTTATTGCCAGGCCTCTTGCCCACATCTTCAACACCTCGCTCATAACCGGGGTCATCCCCTCCCTTTGGAAAATTGCTAGGGTCGTTCCGGTACTAAAAATGGTAACCCCAAGGACTTAAACAACTATCGTCCCATCGCCATACTCTCAGCTGCTTGCAAACTGCTAGAAAAAGCAGTTGTGTCTCAGCTCAACACTACATCCAGGAATACAATGTCCTCTCCCTTGTCAGCATGGGTTCGTAAAATCACAGCACCTCTACGGCTCTGGCTGAGGTTACTTCAAGGATCAGGACCGCCACCGATCAGTGTAAACTCCAGGGGCCATATTAAATGGATCTATCCAAAACCTTGACCCGTGAAGTCATCCCTCCTCCTTGGCACCCTGCGCGCCTTGCCTCTCCGCCATTCCTCGACTGGTTCTCTAGCTACCTAGGGGCTGGGATGCAACTCACCTGCTTCAATCATTCCTCTCTCGCCCCGCCCGTATCCAGTGGAGTCCCTCAAGGATCTGTCCTCGGGCCGATCCTGTTCTCCCTGTTTGTCAATGGCTTACCCTCCATTGCTACTGAAGGGCACCTCACCATGTACGCGGATGACCTCGTCCTGTTGGCCAGCTCTCACGACATCTCCACCATCAATGCCCAACTCAACTCTGTCTTCTCCAGTCTGTAAATGGCTGGAAGGGCATAGACTCTTAATCAACCTCAAGAAAACCAAGGCAATGCTATTCGGCTCCACAGTCAAAATTGCCTCCTGCACTACGCCCCTAAAAATCCTTGATGCCTGCAACTCCCCCTTGGCTACAGTACTCTCCATTAAGTACTTAGGACTCGCCATCGACCCCCAGCTGGACCTCGCTGGGCACATCCGGAACATATGCAATGCCACGAATGGTAAACTCAGCCTTGCCTACACAGCCAAGGACTGCCTCACCCACGCTGCTCGGCTGGCCTTAGCCAGGGGGGTACTCCTGCCCACCCTCTCCTATGGTCTTGTCGCCTTTGCCCCTGCCCCTTCCTCATGCCTGGCTAAATGGGATACCACATACAATAACATTTGTCGCTTCGCGCGCTCTCGGCCCCCCGGCTTACCCACCGCTGCAAGCTCTACTCCCGTCTTGACTGGCTCCCCTCCGACAAGTTCCGGACATACTCCTTGGGCAACTTCATTGACAACATCATCCATACTTCTGTCCCTGCCTCACTTGCCCTCCCCATGAAACATGCCTCCCCCACCTACCACCTTAGGTCCTGTGAGTCCCAGACCCATCTGGTCCCTAGGACCCGCACCCTCACTGGCGACAGGGCATTTGCCTCTCACGCACCCAAGCTATGGAACTCCCTTCCCCCCCAAGGTCCGAGCCTCCCCCTCCCACTCTAGCTTCAAAACCTCCCTCTGGCACTTCCTGAAGCCTGCTACCTGCCTGGGCCCTGCCCCTTGACCTCCCCGGCCGTACGATTCCCCATCCTAGCTCTCTCCCCCCCCCTTGCTGCTGGCTAAGGGCAGTACTCGACTGGGCCAGGTTGCTGCTTCCTGCCTTCCACCCTGGGGGGGGGGGGCGCGTCTCTCTCCCCCATGTAGCACCTAGGTCATAATGTTTGTACCCTGTAGGTTGTCCTCATACAACTCCACAGCTTCTATCCTGTGTCGAGCTCACCTGACAAATGTCTTGCTCCTGAATACATGAACTATCTGTGTATCTAACTGTTATTTGTAAATTATTCTGTAATGCTTTCTGGAAAATGTTATCTATGTAACTTCTATTCTGCTTCACTGTGGGAGTACACTCGCTCCAGATTGTAATTGTTTGCCAATGCTCCTGATTGTAATTGTTGTCCGTGTATCCTCTCCCTTGTAATTACCCTGTTATTCTCCGGGGTTGCACCTGAAAATAGGCACTGGCTGTCTAGTGTGCTTACCCGGTTACCAAAAGCAAATAAATAAATAAATAAATATGGAACCATCTTTTTATGACTATGAAATTACTCAGTAGCCTGGATTCAAGAACCTTATGGTCTGGATCACTGGTAAACAAGACGGCATCATCAGCATATAAAAGGATGTGACCCTGACAGGAGCTAATCCTGTGAGACGCGACTCCCCAGTAGTGCTTCTCAGACATGTCTTCAACCTTGTGGTCGGCATTAAAGTGCCTCAAGGGTATAAACCAGGTGCAGGGGAGACGCTGTGCAATGCTGCTGCTGAACAGTCAAGTCTGGACTCTGAGATCTAGTCGAATGGTCAGCGACAGGGGTGACTCGAGTGCTGAGGACATGCCGGTCACAGTGCTGCACTGAATAGTACAGCTGTTGCACATCAGAGTGCAGGCAGTAGCTGTCCCATTTGGAAAACACAGTTGTGATCCTGCAATAACCATCCATGTGGAAGGAACTAGTTGGTCTCTAACAGACTGCGGAGCTGTGTGCTCTGTTACAGAGCAGTTGCTTGCACGGGCCTGGGCTGTCTAGGTGTTCTCGGATTTAAACAGGAATATTTCTTTATGCTACTTGAAATCATACAGCCCTGGTATTGTTTCCGTTCCTTTATTCTACTTTGGATGGCCCTGTCAACTTTATCTGTACAGGGAAGCAGTTTTTCAATTGCAAAATGGCAATTTCTATTTTAAATTAAGGGTGCCATCTGTGAGGCTGGGTACAAGGGGCATAAGCTGCGGCGGTGTCTGGGGAAAGTGTGCTACACAGAACAATGGAGTCCATTAAGAGAAAGCAGCCATCTGGGTCCCAGGTGCGAAAGGCCAAACGGGCCAGAATGGAAGAAAATGCACAAATGTCTTGGCTGATGCAGTCCATCATCAGACCCACATCCACTGCAGGGTAAGCTTTTTTGATGGTAGTGATTCATCCACTTGTGTGTAAACAAATATCTAATTAGTCTCAGTTTACAAATTTATTTACTTATTGTTTTAGTGGTAACAATGCAGCTACACCACAGATGCAGGAAGACTTAACACAAGAACCTGTGCAGATTCCAAATGCATCTGCCACTGAACCCGAAGCCACCACGGAATCCCAGACCTCACAACCTGCATCCCAAGAACCTGATGAGGCTGACCTGCACTCTGATGGAGCCTGTTGAGGCCGACAAAGTGCCACTGACAGATGTGCAGATACCTACCCTTGTTGGAGAGTTGGAGTTGAACCAGCCAGACACTGAAGACCTTGGCTGTTTGGATCGTGGCCACCTCACTGATGCACAGAAGAAACGCATCTTTGGAATGCAGTGGCAACCACCATCTGGATTTCAGTTTCCTTCCGGCTAATGGGTTCTGAAATTGCCAATCAATGCTTAAGGAGATTCAATCCACAATACCTGCAAACATACACATTTGCAAGATATTCAAAGTCTTTAGATGGTGTGTTTTGTGCCCACTGTTTGTGTTTAGTACCACAAGTGGCACTGTGTTGATATCACGCCAATGAGGACTGGTCAAAGCAAGAAAACCCTTGAGAGGCACAGCAAATGTAAAGAACACTTGAATGCCACTGCTAAAAACAGATGGTTTCTTTGTCTGTGATGGCAAGCTGGTGACTGCCTACCAGTCTCTAACTGACCAAATACAAGGGTGTCCCAGCAGACCAACCACTTCCTCGCGGGATTGTAAAAATAATCTTGTTCTGTGGAAGAAACAACATTGCCCTGCGAGAAAATATGCAGATGGAGAAACTTCCAGGAACTATTACAGTACACAGCAGAACTGGACCAAGAATTACAAGATCACCTGAGACTAGCTCCCAGAAATGCAGTCTACACATCTCAAATCCAGAACGAGCTGATCCAGCTTATGGGCCTGCAACTGCAGCGCAAAATTTTACAAAAAGTCAAACAAGCTAAATGGTTCAGCCTAATTGCAGATGGTACAACTGATGTATCAACCAAGGAACAGATATCCTTATGCGTTCGCTACGTCCACCACAACACTATAGGCGACACTGAGATATGTGAAGATTTTGTAGAGTTCACGGAAGGCTTCGACAACACAGGTCGAGGACTGGCAGATCTCTTTATGCGACGCCTGTCTGCCTGGGGCATTGACGTCAACATGATGAGAGGGCAAAGATATGACAAGGGCAGTAATAGGAGTGGTAGATTTAATGGGTCCAAGCAAACATTAAGGCTGTTGTGCCAGAAGCCATATATACAATCTGCAAAGCACACAGCCTCAATACTGCAATTGTTCACTCCTGCTCCATGAGGCAAGTATCAAACATGTTTGACACTACAAAAAAAATGATTGCCTCATTAAAGGCATCCGTCAAACGGAATAATATTTTCCTTACAGAACTGAAGGAATTTCGCAACATCCCCAACAATTATGATGACCCTGCAGATCACATCAGAAGTATTCCTGCAGCAGGCAACACAAGATGGATGAGCCAGGCTGACTGTCTGTCAAGGTTTAAGGAGAAATACTTGGTGGTTTGTAGCACACTGGAGAAGATGTCAGAATTTGAGGATGATGCTGAACAGTTTCTTTATTCCATCACCAAATTTGATTTTATCGTGACCCTGAGCTATGTTGATCACATTATGGCCTTGACAAAACCCTTGCACCTTTATTTACAGCGTGTGGACACAGACCTCATTCAAGCGTCCGAGGAGGCTACTACTTTGTGGGAAGTATTGAGGGGCATGAGGGAGTCCTCGGAAACTCATTTTGGGGAACTGTACACAGACATCATGTCACTGGCAGCCTCAGTGTGCACTGAGAATCTGTTCCCGCACCTGTGGAAGACAAAGCATAACGCAGCAACATCAGTGCCACTAGCCCCAAGGAATATTACAGGCTCAACATCTTTATCCCATTTCTGGGCCATGTCATTCGAGCTACAAGAGCAGCTTATTGAGTGTCGGCCTCGCTTCCTTGCTCAGTACCTTGTCCCAAAAAGTTACACTTGCTAATACATGAGGGCAAGTGTTGGAGCTCTATAACGCATACAAAATTGGATTTGGGCAGCATGGCAGAATTTAGGATGGAGCTCGTGGATGGCGTGCAAAGTGGGTGAATATTCCAGTGAAACAGAGGCCAGAATCTCTAATTACAACATTGCAGCACCTAAACTGGCACCGTGATCCCAACATCAATGCCGCATTATCCATCTTGGCAACCATGCCAGTAAGTGTAGCAACTGCAGAGAGGTCTTTTAGTGCACTTGACGGTTGAAGACATGGCTGAGAAGCACAACTGAGAGTCGCGTCTCACAGGATTAGCTCTGCTGCACATCCACAGGGATATGGAAATTGATGTGGAACAATTGTTGAAGGACTTTGACCCATGCCAGGACAGGCGCTTTTCTAAAAGATGACCCCTGCTGTGTCTGTTTGTAAGACAATAAATGTGTCTGGTGTGGGTGGGTGTGTCTGGTGTGGGTGGGGGTGTCAAGCTTTACTGCAGTGAGTTGTGTGGAATGCAAAGTGGGTAAATGTTCAGTAAAGTGGATCTGACTCCCAAGTCAGAGTGTGAATGGTCCTCTGTGGGACTGGCTACCTTGTCGTGGTACAGAGGATTGACACAATTGAGAAATTGTAACTAAAAGCCAGTCTTGGTCTGAATGTGAGTGCATTTCATCTTTACATTGTCATAGAGAGATGCTGCAAATGATGTGGTGGAGGGGCGGGGCATGGAAAAGCGATGGAGGGGCGGGCAGGGCATGGAAAACTGTTTGTGGCAGAAAGGCAGTATGGACAACAGTGGTCTGGGCTAGTAAAGGGGCAGCTTGGTGTACAAAACTGAAATGTCTGGCTACACCCCTGTCCCTTGGTTCTGGTTGCACACCTGCAGATACTGCCTCACTACTTTGTGGAGATGCGAAGCTCTGTGCTTTTGCTTCGCTCTCAGATTCTGTATGTGTTCCAGGTTCTACTCCGTTTTACAGGGTGAGAGTTTGGTGTCTTACTGGGCGTTATATTTTTTGGGACAGGATTCTGCTCGTTCATTGCATCTGTTGTGGACAGTTTCTGTAATGCAGATTGAAGCAGGCATTACTAGGGAATTAATGCCCACTTCATTTTGCATCACAGGGTGCATCTGCAGCAATCAGATTTGTGTATTTTTGCACAAGATAACTTGCCATGTTACAATGGTCCTTCTGCGGTAGCTGGATGCCGCATGAACCACACTTGTTTTTATGCAACTCTGATGGAGAACTGGACACAAACAATTTACTTAAATGAAGAAAACAAGAAATAACAGATATTCATCCGTGAAAGAGGTGTTTGAACTGCTGCGACAAGCTTCAGTCAGTCAGACGTGCACAGGTCGACAGCGGGAAAGAACTGGAGGGCAGACGTGGGAACCGCCCATTATATAGTGTCACACGGACATCAGTCATGTGATGCCCAGTAGGCAGTCCCCCCCCCCCCGGTCAGGCACTGCCAGCAAACGTTTCCATGTGGTCCTGATGCCAGGGGGTGCAGTTCTATAGGTAATTACCTACTGCAAGAGCCCTCTCGAAGTAAGAGCTACTGTTACACACTTTGTTCAAGACAAAGTACATAATTTATCAGCTTCCTGGCTAAGGCCGGATTATATGATCCATAAACTGTACGGTCTGCTGAAAGCTATACGTTTGTAGGTTTACTACTGTTGAAAATTTTCAATAAAATTTAACGTAAAGAAATACCTTTTCAACGTTGTATATTTGAAAGGCAGGATAATTTATAACCCCCCCCCACCCACCAATGACATTTATTTTACAACATGGAAACTATATTTCAGTTATATTGTTTTCTACGGTTTGCAGTAAAAACAGGAATGCATAATTTACAAAAGAAGCCATTCCATGCATCTCCATACCTTGTAAGGAGAAAGACATTAAAAAGGGACATTAAAGTAACAAGCTGGTACCATCCAGTCCCGAGCCACCAAAATGCTCCAGAAGCTGCCTTCCCTGAAATGTAAAACATTTTTAAAAAGAAAACAAACACATGAATGAGAAGGACACAATGTGTTCAACAAAATGACAAGAATCCAGCAGGACATGCAAATCCTGCAAGGAAAAAAAAAAAAGTGTAGTGTAATGTGAGGTTGGAAAATCAAATCAGTTGAGGAAATGCTCGATTATGGATGCATATACTGTACACTGCAAAGGCATGGTTATGGATGCACATACACTACAGCACAGGAACAGAAAGCAAGCCACAATGACCACGATTCAGCTACGTAGCAAACTTCATAGGGGAACAGTCAAGGCTACGAGCCCCTCACCCACGTGTGGGGCTGGTCCCAATTTGCACACTGTGTGCAAATTTTTATTTTTTGTTAGTCAATTAACTTACTGTTCCACTGCACTACCAGGGCTAAGTATCGTTCTCTGTGACTGGACTTGGCACCAGGAAGACAGCAGGACCAGCAAACAAAATATGAAAACTAATATGCACTGTAGTCTACTGAATCTCCTGCTGTTGCAGGCTTGCAGCCCTGCTCTGATGTCAGCTGCAGGGCAATTTGGGATTTCTGTTTACAATAACTGTCAGCTTGGAAGTCAGCAGAATTAGTCTGAGACAGTCTACCACACCACAGTAAACAGTAAAAGGAAAAAAAAAAATGTACAGAAAGTGTAAATTGGGCCCTGTCACACACTTGGGTGTGGGGCTCGTACTGCAGACTGTTCCCCTTTAAAGGCAACACTGCCAATTAGTAGCGAGAAAGACAGTTTGAGCTGGCAATATTTCATGTTGTAAATCCAAGTTTCAAATATTTGCAACTTAGAGGATCTAAATGTTTGTTCATCCAGAAGACTATTTTTGATTATATTATCAAACACTCAACAGGTTTGTGTGCTTTGCAACCAGGGCCAGAGCAGATGAACTCAAAATGGAAATTAGTCTTAGTACAGCAATTTATGTAGTGGTAATTTTGAAACAATACTTTTTAATTTTTTGGTTGCTCTTTTCTTCCAGTCTTGTAAGCCCCCAGTCCGCATTAGCATATTTATTTTATTTATTTAGTTTTGCCCCCAAAAAGCAATTTTTAAAATGTTTCCATGTGTTTGTTTTAGTTTTATTTCCTTTTATACTTTGAATTTCTTGTTATTTCTTATTTAAGAAACGCAGGACTCTACTTGTGCTGCTTCTGATGTACTGTATTGCTTGTAGGACAATTACTATGACTTTTGGTACGCTGATCATTACTGTTTATTTTTTCTCTCCTCGTGTACTATCTTCATACCCCTCCCCCAGGACAGATCTGGAAATGAGCTGTTGAACTCCGTAGTCTTTCCTGGTAAAAATAAATCAGGCAATCAAGGACATTGGAGAAAGAGACCGGGGGTCAGTATTAGTGAAATTCAAAAGTCCCATGCCCAATGTCAGAAGTCTTCAGGGAAAGTGAATGGGAAGCTGGGGTGCATATGGACTAGCAGAAGGAAGATGATTATTCTGCTCCTGTAGAGACCCTTGGCAAGACCTCACCTGAAGTACTGTGCACAGTTCTGGAGCCCACACATGAAGGACAAGGACCTCTTGGAAGCTGTTTAGAGGAGGGCATCGAAGACGATTCAGGGGCAGCAGGGGAAAATGTACATGGACAGACTGGGCTGGAATCTGTCACTATGTACACATTAGAGGCCAGAAGGGAGGGGGAGGCATAACAGAGACCATTAGATACCAAAGGTGTACAAATAAAGTGGACACCAGTGTTCACAAGAAGTGAGGCCAAAGCACTGCTGTCCACTTTACTGATATAGCAGTGCCTTGTTCACAAGAAGTGAAGGCAGGGTAACAAGAGGCCATGAATGGAGTCAGGTGGGAGAAGCTTCAGGAGGGATGTAAGGAAGTTCTTTGCAGAAAGGTGGTGAAGTGGAATGCATTGCCAGAAGAATGAGTGGCACAAAGTCCACAACCAGCTTCAAACACAGGTGGAATGGCACAAACCAGAGGAGAGACGATGGGTAGTCGAGAGAAGGGGATGACTGGACTAGAGAGGGGGTGTCAAAATACAGTGAAGGTCAGTGGCAGACTAGCTCCTGTCCAGCATTAGGCTGGGTGCAGATGCAGGCAGGTACTGGGTAGACTAGATGGGTCATTTGGGTCTTTCTCGGCTGTCAACATGCATATCTAGGACTTCAGTGAGAAAGGAGAGTGGCATCTAAAGATAAGTTCTTGTAACTCTGCAGGTCATTCCACGTGCGTGGCTAGTACGTAAAATCATAAAACTGAAAATACATGTGGTGTGGTGCATAAACAGGTTACTCACCTGTAACAGTAGTTCTAGGAGTGGTATTTGTTATTCATCCACACTGATTGGCATGTCCCTTTCCCCTTTAAGAATCGTCTGAAGCCTTCAAGCTGGCTCCTCCCACTCATCCAGGTGGTATAACCCCTCTGCCTCCACCCCATGACGCCATATCTTAGCCTGTTAGAAGCCAGCTTTGTGCGTCTGCAGCCGGGGAGGTCGGGTGTGTCCGTATGGATCAACTTATACCACTCCTAGAAAGTTCGTTACGCAAAGATATTTGCCGTAATGGAAGATATTCTAGGAATGTCTCTTGCAGTAAGTCATTACTTCTGGGAGTTCCTGATAGGTGGCGCCCTCACAGTAGTTTTCCTCTAGCAGTCTCCACACCAGGGACCACCCACACGACCTCACTTCCTGGGCTGTGCCTATAAAAGTGGGTGGTCCCTGGTAAGCTCCGTTCCACGCTGGTTTTAGCTCGTATTGGCACGGGACCGAGGGGAACAGAGATACCATGGGCTCCCAACCCTATATTGTTTTCCCTGTTACAGAATGGCAGGAGGTCGGAGTGGGGAAGCTACTTACTGCAAGAGACATTTCTAGAAGATCTACTGTTACGGCAAAAGTCTTTGCGCAACAAACTATCTTCCACGGAATAGTCTCTTGCAGCAAGTCATTACTTCTGTGAGATTCCCAAGTAGTTATGTCCAAGTAGGGTGGACCACAATAATGAGCCTTGTATAATTTATAAATACAAGGTCTAAAGCATTGTATACACACACACACACACACACACACACACACACACACACACACACACACACACACACACACACACACACACACACACTATATTGTGTGTGGGATACATGATGGGCATGAGTGTGATAGTGACCTCTGAATGCTCACAAGTGGCGAAGCCAAGAGTGAGGTTTCAGAGGTCACTGTACAGGACTGAACATATTTCCCATATCACACGAGTGCCCATCATGTATCCAATATATACAATGGGAGCCTCATTGTTGCAAAGTATACCATTTACGTGGCTTTGTGTGGTATGCATGGTTTTGCGCGGGTGTGATAAATGTCAGGTCTTATATTTATCACACCCTGGTGAAAATTATTTATCAACTCATTTACAACTCACCCCCAATGTATGTATGTAGATATAGATATAGATATAGATATAGATATAGATATAGATATAGATATAGATATTGATGTGTGTGTGTGTGTGTGTGTGTGCATAAACACACACACGTACATCCATTAGCCTTGTGTTATTGGCTTCTTTGTATGGCCAAGAAAGCTGCACAGAGCAGTACCAATTGGTAAGATCATGATTCATCTCATAATACTAGAAATAAGAGTCTTTTCACTATGTGTGTAGTAGCACTGTCTGAGGTTGGGACAGATAGGTCCACCACTGAACAGGCTGAGAGGTATTCTTATGCGACTGTTGTAATGACCCGTAACCATGACATCTCTCGGACCTATTTTTGTCGGTAGTGGCTAGGTGTATAAAGCCTCATGTAAAGGCCTCAGTAAATCATCAGATGGAGCCCCAAAAAAGTCTCCGAGGCCTAGGAGAGGAGACCAGGGAGGGGGCTGGAGAGCTAATGAGGCAGAGGCACCCGCCCAACCCAGCAGGCGGTCCTGCGTCAATTTTTAAGGGGTAGATGTACCCTTTATTGATCCATATTTGCCTCCAACGTTTCCTTGTTTAGTATAGTTAATTTCCAGTCTTGTAAGAATAATTATACTGAGGGCATTGTTTGTGGTACAGGTTCTGAACTGTTTTCAGTTGTCTCCCTGAGGCTTGTAGGTTGTCCAGTACAGTCTGTGTACCTGGCCCAAAGAGATTTTCACCCGAAAAGGGAGCATTGGCCATTTTACGTTGGATATCAGGTGCAAGACCCGAGAGTCTGAGCCATGCCCGATGGTGTATAGTAATTCCGGCAGCCGAGGCCCTGACCGAAGCATCGGCAGTATCATATCCTGACCTTAGTAGGTGTCAGGAGAAGGAAATAAGTGTACTGATCATTGATGAGAGTTCTTTTTCAGGGGATGTAGGTAATTTATCAACGACTTCTGAAGCAGAAGCACCCACTGTGCTCTGATACTTCAGAATATAGCCCATACAAGTAGGTAGTCTAATAATTAATGTGCTTAAAGAAACACTTTCTTCCCTATATGATCAAAACGTTTGGAGTCTTTATCAGGAGGTACTGCACTTGTATGTTTTGGTTTTACAGTACATTCATGAGCTGCTGTAGTAATCACTGAGTCTGCAGTGGGAGCATTTGATAAATACTGATGTTCTAAAGGAGCTTGATAAAGCTTATGTGCTTTTCGAGGCAACTCCTGTGCAGTCATGAGTTGACTCCATGCCTCTGTGACAGCGTTTTTAAATGTTGGTATGAAAGGTGGGACCGCCAGGATGGGTGCGTCTGGGATATCTAGATAGTCAGTCATATCTTTATCTTGTTCCCTTGTGGTAAACCCCATTTTTTTTGTATTTGTAACATTTCTGGGAATGACTGATCATCTGGTGGGGAAATTACCTTTACTGGTCGTATTACGTTGTCGTTCCAATAGGACGATATGGAGTAAGGGGAGTCTGAACCCTGTCTGGTAGGGGAATCGTCCAAATATGTATTTTTAGAAGGTTTCGAAATAATGAGAATCTGAATAATATGCCTCTGAAGGTTCACGAGGAGGCAGGATTAGGGAGTGTTCTCACTCCAAATGTGCCTGTTTCGATGGAGGCAGAGATAAAGTATATGAGTGAGGTCTGTTTAATAAATCTGGTGTCTGTCAAAACCCAAAGTTTGTAAAACTATTATTGGTTCTACATTTGGCACTTGAGGATGGAATATACATATAGGAGGGATCTGAGCCCTGTGTACTTGGAGCCGGAGGGTCAATTTGTGCCTCCTGATAATCTGACCAAGTACATATTTGATGAGTGTCTTGCATATGTGCAAATGAAGCCGGTTTGCCTCTGCGTTTAGTATACGATCCCATACTTTGTGGTGGCGCAGCCTCATAGGCATCTTTTGATACATTTTTTATAAATTTTTTCATGGCTTTGAGTGGCCAATATTTTGTGAGGATCCCCCATTAATAAAGTGTACGCCTTTAATTGTGTTGTTCTATGATGTAGAGGCTGCTCCGTCGACAGTGGGATTTGTTCTGTCAATGGAGGAAGTGTAAAAACATGCCTCAGACAGTGGGATAGTTCTCGTCGATGATGAAGACCTGTGAGCCTGCTACACTGACGGTGGGATACCTGTTGTCGACGAAGATCTGTGAGCATGCCCTGTTGACAGTGGGATACTCCACGTCATAGACTGGGAAGCCAGTGCATGCCTCGTCAACAGTGGTATATTAGTAGATGATGAAAATCTAAGAGCATACCTCGTCGATGGGAGAGTTTGTCCCTTCGACAGTAGAGTAAGCAGAGTGTGCTCAGTTGATGGAGGAGGATGTTTTCATCAATGAAAAGATCTTCTGGAACACCTCTGTCGACGGGGGAGTTATTCCAGTCTACGTTGACTGTAGGAGCATCTCTGATGTATGTTGCCTCGTCGGAGGAGCTGAAGAATGACATCCCGTTGACGAAGAACGTTCTTTTTTGTGTTCTTTTGCACATGTAGAAGAGCCTGCCGTTGTGAGGTATATAGCCTGTCAAAATAGATTGCTTCCTTGATGAGACATGTTTCGTAGATATGACTGGTGAACTGCGGTCCGGCAGGACTATTGGTGAGGGTGTTTCCTTCACCTTTTCAGTTCTTGAAGAGGGCTCTGTAGTTTTGGAGCCCTTTGAACGAGTCCCCTGAGTCTAACAGGAAAATATCTTCCATCATTAAATGCTCTTGGCTAAGCACAGGAATCTGGTGCCGTGTATTTTAGCTCAGGCACCCCAAGCTATGGGTTCAATCCATGTCGAAGACTGCTTGCAGAAGACTGTTCTAGCTGCTGTCCGAGCTGAAGCCGGCAGGAAAATTGACGGAGCTTACCAGGGACCACCCACTTTTATAGGCAGAGCCCAGGAAGGGAGGTCATGTGGGTGGTCCCTGGTGTGGAGACTGCTAGAGGAAAAGTGCCATGAGTGCACCACCTATCAGGATCTCCCAGAAGTAATGACTTACTGCAAGAGACCATTCCGTGGAAGATCTACTGTAACAGGTGAGTAACCTGCTTTTCTAGGATAGTGGATATGCTGTTCATCCACACTTATTGGCAGACTCCTAGCAGTTCTCCGGAAGGAGGGAGGCAAGGCACACCCCCCCCCCACTTATACTCACTTGGGAAATAGAGATTGGAGAACTGAGGCCCCAAAACCAGCATCGCAGCGTGACTCGAGGGCGATGTGCTAATAGTTAATGAAGGTGTTTGCCGACTTCCAGGTAGCAGCCCGACAGATTTCCTGGATAGGGATTTCCCTGGAAATGGAGGCAGGGTGCTGCCAAAGTTCTAAGACCGGGCCAACTATGGCCTCAGCCACAGGAAAGGCCTCCATCTGGGTATCTCCCTCTTGAGGATATCCTTGAGAGGGTACTCCGCCCCTTTTTCTGGATAGGTTCCAGGGGCATCCCTGTAGACTCAGATGAGGTGAAGAATGCCCTGAAAGGACAAAGGACCTTCCTTCATCTCTTACCCTCTGGCCGATTCATCATCCCCAGGATGAAAATGTAGGTCGGTCTCATCCGAATCCTATGAATCTGGATACAATAGTCGACTGCCCAAGTCATCTTAGACCCGCCAGGGGTGGTCAGGGGTGACAGTGACCAAAAGACGCCGGGGAAGCCTGGTGTCTGGTCTATCTTCCTTAGAAGGAGCCCATCTCACAGGCTGCTTGGGCAGTGGTTCCACCACGACCAGTGGAGAGACCGGTTTAGGCCAAACCAGAGGTTCCCCCGGCTCCGTGGGCGGGGGAGCTCACTTAATCTGCTACAAAAGAGTCTGCTTCAGCCTGGGAGGCGAAAGCCAAGTAATGGCCGGGGTGAAGTCTGGGTTGGCTTGTGACCGGACAAAATCAACTGTTGCCACAAGGTCCTTGTAGTGCCGGAGTTTCGGCCGGAGCCTCTCCTCATCTGAGGAAAAGGAGGACGACTGATGGCGTCACCTCTTTGAACGCTTGTAGCTCTTCCCCGGCCTGCTGGTCGAGGGGGTCCTAGAGCTCGACAAACATCGGGCGGGCCCATTCTGTCGCTTGGGAGACACCAGCAGGACCAGTGATTTCCCCAGGGTTGGGACCACTTCCTCAACGGGATTCCCAGCGGGCTGGGTCTCCTCGTCGGGGAAAGAAAGGACCGGAGTCAGATCAACCGGAGTCGGCGACAATGGGCCGATTGGGTTGATTATTTCAACCTCGTTGATTGACACTTCAGTCGACTGGCCAGATGGCAAAGCCGAGAAGCCAGCTGCCGAAGAGGCAATTTCGACCAAAATCGAGACTGTCTGTTCCTGGGACAGAGATCTCTCCCAATCCCAAAAACGTCTTCCCCGAGACAAAGACAATCCCGGGTCCTTTTCCCGGTTACGGGACCAAGAGAAGTGCGTGCCCGCAGGACTCTCTCCCTTAGTCGGGAGAGACTGGCACAACTCTCGGAAAGAACCAGAGAAAGGGGAGCCCAGGTTGAGTGGAATGAAGATGCTCAAAGAGGAAGATTCCCCGGCACGAGCCACTTCCTCCTCGAAGGCTTGCATGCGTTCCAACTGCTTGGCGAATCCCGTGGCCACACAAACCACCCACCGAGCCTCCTTTGATTTCACTGGAGGGTTCAGTTTTTCCAGCCTCCCAAACTTCAGACGTGCGAGACGGTCGTCGAGGACATTAAGATGAAATTGCAAGACCCAAAAAAAAAAAAAAGAATGAATTTGCATAGGCGTCATAGTCAGCACCCACGCAATGATGCATGCAGTGTGAGATCGTTTTCTGGCCACACGAACACCAGCGAAATCCAGGGGAAGACTTGTCTTCCATAAACGAAGATAAGCAGTCGCGATCGCTAATGCAAACTAGACGAATTTTCAGAATAACCCGAAAGTTTTGAAGCCAGGGCCTACAAAATGCGGAAGCATGAAGGAGGCAACCTGAATCTTCCAGCGGAAAGGAAATCTGGCATCATGGGGCGGAGCCAAGGGTTATACCACCCGTGTGGGAGGGTCGGAGGATTAAGCTTGAAGACTTCCGGCAATTCTTAAAGGGGAAAGGGACATGCCAATAAGTGTGGATGAATATCATATCTACAATTCTAGAAAGTAGACACACACACGTTGTAGACACGTATACATATTATATATATATATATATGTATATACACATTTGTGATGCTGCATAAACCCAGAAAGCAACACTTTAGTGGTTTATCCAAGTATCACACACCAAGAATGTGTGAAACAGAAGTGGGGTTTGCATCAACCACCATGTTTTATAATTGTTTATGCAGTGCCTGTGACATGATTAAATAAGGCCCAGCCCCATTTGTTATGCAGAAAGAGTTAAATCCAAGGATATATTCTAGCCTCTCCCTTTCTCTCTCTCTTGTCTCTCTGGTTGTGCAAACAAATTTTCTTGTGAGACCTAGGAACTGATCACTCTGATGGTTTCGCAATCCTCTGCCTCTCGCTGTTGCTCTGCCTTCCCTTGCTATTTCTATCTTTTCTTCCCCCTTGCATATCTGTGGGTACAAAAATATATGTGAATCTTTACGTGGAAATGTCACCGATACTGGGATTCCTTTATCTAAAGCTGTATATAGTTATACTGTTGAAATGATTGCAAAGCTAAAACTGTATATACTGTTGAAATCACTGCAAAGCTATTTGGAACTCAAGAGTGTTAACCTGAGATGCAGTTGAGCCTTTTGCAGAACTTTAAACAAGAGGTCAGTTCTTTCTAGGTCACCATGTTCTTTTTGTTGCTCCTGCAACGAATGAAACTTACAAGAACATTCCGTGAGAAGCAGGCCCTCTTAACGAGTTCCCAGACAAAGACTTATAAAAAGAGCAGCTATGCTTCTGCTAGAGAGACGGAGAGACAAACTTGGATTTAAGAGATGCCCTCAGAAGGACTGTTTCCTCTGTTATACTGAATCTTTTTTACTTTTTATTTTGCTGTTAGAGAAAAATAAAAGGCTATTTGTGAACTTTGAGACTACTCTTGGTTTTCCTATGCTTCCTGACCTGTGCCTCTATGACAGCGCTATAATGAAAAAGGTCAGTGCTTCCCTTCCCCAACTTAAGAAAAATGTTGGTGGTTGTTGATTTGGGAAGAGGGAACAAAAAACGTTATCCAAAACTCAAAACTGTTTCATAAAAAAAAAAAAATAAATGTCTGGTTGATCCTGTCACGTTTTCTTTATTTACTAGCTTAAACCAAACAGCAGAGCTGCAGCGTGCTAGTTTTCCACCCGGGACGTGAAACTGGAAGAGTCATGTGGTGCGGCTTAATATTTGTATTTCGTTATGTGTTCGCTGCCATCTCTGTTCTGTTGTACTAGCACCCTGAGCCTCCAGGGACGAGCACCATAAAGAAATAAAATCTACTACTACTTTAGTTAAAATTCGTAAAGAAAGAAAACTTGTTGGCATCAACTAGATACATTTTTTTTTTTTTTTTGATTAAACAAAGTGGTTTAGGTGTTCTGGTTAACCGAAGGAATGTTCATTTACAAAACATTATTATTTTTATGTAGCACAAATATTTAGAATATCAATATATACTATAACATTAAACACTATTATTTTTAAGTACAAAGGGGGGCAAGGTTTGGACAAAAAGGGGGACAAAACTGGCCGTTTTAAGCGGAAGCTGAAAGCATTCCTTACAGAACTCAGTTACTGTGTCAGACCTAAACTCAGTTACCCGATAGTCTTACCTGACACTCTGTGGAACATTTTATGTTTTATAAGTTCCGTGGCACTTTCTCCTACCCATATCCTCAGGCACCTCATCTCACCATCCCATTACTCTCCCAGTAGCTAGGCGCTAACCCCGACCACTGCTGCCCTTACAAATCCACCCTTAATCACCTACCTCTCCTCCCACATGCCTAATCTCACCTAACTCCTCCCTTTCCTCGGGCCTCTCTCTCACCTTTGCCCCGTCCTCAGACAAATCCATTCTGATTGCTAAGATACTGAAATAGTTTGATATGAAGATTTTTGTTTGCTATGTTGATTTTTGTCTTACCACTACCGTTTGTAAACAATCACTCTTCTTGTACCACCTGGGAACCAATTGTTTGATAAGTAACCTGTGTGTTATTTTACTGTTATCCTGAATATGCTCGTTGCTACCCATCAACCCACTGACGTGGAACCTTTGTAAATGAGCCTCTGACTCAAAGGTACTTATAATCAGAGTTCTCAAATAAAAAGGCTAATGGTGTGGGGGTGGAACCCACAGTAGTTGCTGAGTAAACACTAATTCCAGCAGACTACATAGACCAATATGCCACCTTCTGCCATGTTAGTCTTTGGGGAGAGGAAGTAAGAACGGGCATTTTGGAAAGAGTTTGGTGGACAGGTCACCTTTACACACGGCCACATGTAACAGAAAATTACACCACAGTTATCCATGTATAAAAAGGGTCACCAGTAACTAATGTAATACTAGCCACTAACATGCTGAACTGTCTGCAAATTTATGAAATTTTCACTAAAGTGTAAGGACTCGGTTGTGTCCCTTTGTGAAGTGTTTTGAGGTCCCTGCATACGAAAGACTACACAAAAATAGACTATTGGCAAGGACCCTGGTTTGCTGTTTTTTTTAACTGGTAAAAAAGACATGATTTAGGGAAACAATTCATCCAAGTTAGTAGACTCACAGAACCCCTCTTGGTGCATCATAACTGGGAATATGGACAACTCTGGTAAAGAATACTGGAATGCCAGGTTTTAAAAACAAACGTTCAAATTTTCAAACCTTGTAAACCAGTGCGCTTGATTACTAGGATATTATCTTGTTTGGCATAAACAAGTAGTAGACAGCAAATCTAGCAAGGAAAGTATCACTGGGTAGATCAGGTTAGCTCAACCAACCGGCACCAGCCCTTTAAGTGTTGATTTGAATATTGCCAGCCATAACCACCCCTCCCCCAGACAGTATTAGACAGGGCAATCACCAAAGCATGCCAGTTTTGCACAATGAAATGGTCAGGTCATGCAGAAAAAAAAGTAATTCAAAACAACCTGGAGAAACAATGGCCAACCACAGAAAAGACAAGACCTTTCTGGTTACGAACCAGCCCACAGAACCAACAGTTTTCACTGTCTGTAGCAAAAAGTAGCCTACAAATACAGAATGTGAAATACTTAGTATAGCGTTTTACTGAGGTGGTAAATACTGAGACAAAAAATATCCAGAAAATATAAATTTAGATTTGCAACTCCAGAAACAGTATAACAAAAAAACAGAAGTTATTTAAAAATACTAGTATCATAAATCTAATCATGCATCACATTTCCACTCTTAGAAATAATATACATTAAAACAAATGCATCTATAGCCAGTTTGTGAAAATTCCTTAAAAAAAATAGGTCCCAAAGCAAACAGATTTCAGATGACAAATTCCAGCTGTTGTTGTTATTTTGCTATTGCCAGAAATAGCTAAAGCTGGAACTGTTGTGTAGGACAATTACAAAAATAACAGACTACTATTTTTGTGATGTGATTAAAAAAAAAAAAAAAAAAAAAAAGCATGAAGCAAGGTGTAAGTCAACCTGCATATGAAAAGATGTGCCAAATGGTCCTTGCAACCCTTTTAGACCGTGAAGATTGTGTGTGGACTGTTGTATGTGTTTCAAGGTGCTTCTTCCCCTTACAGTCATCACCTGTTGATTGTGGAATTAATGTAATTAAAGTGATATGCAAGCAAATACAACCAGTAATAAAGTGAGAAGTGACGTCTGTCTGGTGATGTCACAACAATAGACATTTATACAAGAGCAGATAATTTTTTTATTTAATATTTAAGCACAAACTGAAACTGCATTTTATTTTGGTTACCGCAGGTTTCCTTTTACACTTTTTTAATCCATGACACGAGTCAGTCTGTTAACACATCTGGTCAAAATAGTCAGAACAAAATTTAATTATTGCTACTGCCTGGTTCATTAATAAACAATTTAAAAAATGATTTATGAAGTTCAACCAGGGCTTCCTGACTGTAAAAAACAAAACAAAACATCGGCAGCATCAAGGACACAAGTGTTCTATTTATGTACAGAATGTTTCTAAGGGTTTCATAATGATGAACCCACATGCTGGTGTTCTCTAGAATTCCTGTAATCATCAGTATCTTAATTTCAAATCCGACTCAGTGAAATCTAATAATCTGATTACCAGTAGAATATTGCACTTGCTCTGCTTTAGGTCATATTGTGACAGACCTCAAACGTAACCAGCATGCAAAAAAAACAAAGATTACTTACACAGTGATTCCCCATTTATACCGAGGTGGCCGTCCCCACCGAGTGCCTCATTTACATTCATACTTCCACAGTAACTCGAATGGGCTGAAAACAGAAAACCCTGATATTTAACTGCCTTTTATCGAGGAGAGCGAGATGCACAGCAAAAACCTGAGCTTGAACTCTGATGTAAGAAGGAGCTAGTGCATTTGCATGTAGCCAGGGCAACAACATAGACTGGATTCAGATTTGCTTATAGGTAAAAATCAGAAGTCACCTGCAGAAACACTAAAATTGAAGCCAGGGTTTATAAAGACTGAGTTAACGCAGGGCTAGCAGAAAGATACAGTATTTTGATCCTTGAAGTGGAAAACAATTCTCCTACAGTGTGGTCCTGGTATACTGTTGTGAAGACGAAAGCTCAAGATCTAGTGACTAGCCTACAGCGAGACAGTGACTATCTTGTGACACTGCCCTAGGCTCTACTCACTATACATCATACGGGGTCCAAAAAATATGTCTACACTAATTTATCTGTTCTCTATGGCTGAAAAGGGGTTAGCAAAAGATATCAATTTCTAAAAATTGATAAGCAGAGATTGGTATTCAAATATGTTTTTTTTACACAGTAATCAGCCCTTTTCATCTGCATGGCTGAAATTTCTCCTCATTTTCACTTTTATCTACCATCTCTTTCTGATCATTTTCTTTCATCCCTTCATTAGTGTTGTAATTCATAACTGTCTCAGGAGAGTGTTTCGTTCATATTTTTTCTTTCAGGTCTTAATCTCTCTGGGATCCTCCTCTTTCAATGCTCTCTGTCCCTCCCTGGTCCTTTATTTCATGGCTATCAGTCTCTGGAGGACAATTTTTTCATGGCTTGCTCCCTCTCTTGTAGTCTTTTTAGATCCTTATTTCATGTCTCTTTGTAGGGTGTGTGCGCACTCATGTGTGCACATGCGTATGTATGTGTGTGAATGGTGTTTTGGTCTCTGGTCCTTTTTCTTTGATCTTCCCCTCTATGACATTTTCTTAATGGTCCACTCTCTCCCTCTCTGGCATCCCACTAACATCCATCCATCCTCTCTGGTGACTTTATGTCTCTCTCTCTGGGGTCCACTTCTTTCATGGCTCTCCCACTACTGACAGATGTGACCCACAAGACTTGCTCTGAGATCAGCTTTTTTGTTGCACTAAGTTTATTTCTTACACTGAACTCCCTTTAGTGTACATTTTCTATTGTAACACTTCGCTGCAAAGGATCACCACACCAGTGAAATTTAAGGTTACAAAAATTTGAGGGGAAACTGGGATCCAAACCAATCTCTCTCTCCTGATTCACAGTCCTGTGCCTCAATCACTATGCTTTGCTGGCAGCTGGTTTGCATGGTTATGATACATGTCTGACACAAACCGACCCCAGATCCATTTGGCTGGGAAAGTAAAAAAAAAAAATTGATCTTAGAGCGAGTCCTGCGGGTCCTTCCTTCCCTCCTTTTCACTCTCTTGGTACCCTTTCATGGCTTTATCTGGGATCCTTGATCTTTCATGTCTTTCTCCCTTGTTCCATCATAACTGTCTATCTGGAATCCTTTCTTTCATAAGCTCTCTCCCCCCAATCTCTCTGGAACATTTTTTCCTTGCATGGCTCTTGCTTTCTGCAAGGTCCCTGTCTTTCCATCATCGTGGCTCTCTCTGGGAACCTTGTTCTTTCATGTCTCTCTCTAGGTTCCTTGTTCTTTCATGGCGGTCTCCGGTGTCCTTCTCTTTCCCGTCTCCTGTCCTTTTCAAGCTCTAGGGTTTGTTTCTTGGGATGTTCTCTTTTATCACCCCCGGCTTGGCACCAGTTATCTCTGCAGATCTCCTTCAGACTAATGCAACAGTGGGCCCAACATTTTGATGAATCACAACTGCAACTCAAGCCACACTGCAGGGAAAGCTGGATCGCAAACCCACTTATATAATGTCTTAACCTCTGATGGTTAGTACGATTATTAAATCTGTGCAAAAAATAAATAAATCAAGAAATGCTCAACACAGTGGCATTGGCCTGGATCAAGCACAGGATCCTGCAGAATTCTGCAGGAAACAGTGCAATTCAATGGAAGCTAATTCTTTTCATCATGTAGAAATCGGTGACAATGTTACCACTGCACCTGACCCTGGTGTATGTCACTGTAAGTAAAGTTAGTTTTCCCCCAAGAAACCACAAGCCAAAAGCAAACAAGCAAGCATTAAATTGTACCTTTTTAGAAGAAGCCCATAAATATTAACAGGCCAAAGTGCAAAGTGATGGGGGAAAAAAAGCTGCCAAAAAGATTGGTGTATAAATCAGTTTCAGATGTGTGCAGATGTAAAAACTAAACTGGTACCTTTAGATTCATACCCCAGCTTCAAGAAAATGGTTTGAAAAAGTTGCATGAACAGCGATGCTAAAGATGTTGTAGTGCATTTGGTCACCTGCAGAACACGATTCATGTAATAATGGATGCCTCCTATTAAAAAAATGTGAGCGTAAAGATTTTCTTAGATGGACAGGTGGCCACAGAGTAATTTCACTTTTTTTTTTTTTTTTAACTTGCTGTTTATGCATGCCCCTGCCCATGACCCTCCATTCCCTTCAGGAGTCACCTATGGTCTTCTGGTCCCCGCCCTCTTACCTGGAGCAGTCCACTATCCATGCAGCCATGGCTTGCCCCAGGCGGGGACAAGGTGGGGCCCTGATGCACGAATTACTCGGATGCCATTCCACCGGGACAGGTAGGACATTGGGGATCGGGGCCTGGCGCCGTCTACTGGGGTGCCGAGCACTCCCCAGTTTTCTGTGCTGCGACATGTGCCCTGATATCAAGGTGCTGAGCACTGCATCCATCACACAGCTCCCCTACAAGTGGCTGGGCTTGCTGTACCTTGGGCCACTGCCTGGGGTCAGCCAAGTACCAAGCCCCCCCCCGAAGGTGAGTGGTCCTGGGACGCTCAAGCCTCCTCCCCCAGCCGGCCCTCCAGCTCGTTCCCAAATCTGGGTCGCTGGCGTCAGAAGCGGTAGCACTACCACTGCACTAGTGGACCGGACATATTTTCACTTTTGAACAGTGTCAATGAAGCAAACAATACAGGAGGAGTAGTGTACAAGCACCAAAATTAGGGATACCCTTTAAGTTTCCAAAGCCATCAGACATTACACCATTAGGGGCATATTAGAGGGAACTTCATCAGAAAGCACATGGGACCAAACTAATTAGCGTACTTGTGGTATGAAGTGTGAAATCTGTTTCTGTTTATGAGGAAATTGGGCAAATGATTGTAGACCCTGTACAGAATAGACAGTGCTGGTGCAACACTGAGATGCACAAGACCCCCTGTTGCACCAACACCAAAAAATACCATACACAAGAAAAACAGTCGCTGGGTGTGAGGAGTTACCCCGGCAACTAAGTTGAATATAAAAGATGGTTGCCAGATGTCAGTGGTCACAAACTGCATTTCCAACCACTAAACCTGGACTGCAATCGCCACAGAGAACTGTGCTTGGTGTACCACTAGTCTCATAACACTATGCCATGTACAGTACCCAGTGGTCAATGGCTCTGCACTGTAGTCTCCCCTTCAACCACCTGGGAAACTCTTACCATTAGGCCCACTCTTGGGTCGGTGGGATTTTACATTTGCAAAGTCTCATGTAGCTCTCCCTGGTGGTTCTATGGCCTTTCCCACTTAGCCATTCTCAGGCATCCAAAGGATCCCTGCTACACCCTGTTGCGCTGCGCCACACTTTTTCATTGGGTCCATCACTGATCTTCGTCCCTCATTGGATCCACCAGACCCTGTTGCACACCTGCAAAGCCCAAGTAAAGCCACCCCCCCTTCCAGTGACCCAGGCAGGCCTAGGAGACAGAGAGAGAGAGAGAGCACTCCACATAGAAATCTGAGGAGTTCTGGCATAATCTATTAAAGGGAAATGTCCACGTAAAAACAGGCCCCACCTCGGTGTAAGGCAGGGCCCGATTAAGACTTTTTTTTTTTTTTTTAACACCTTTGGCGATTTTAAGTATTTTCATAATTTATCTGGTTGATTCTGCCTACCTGTCAACCAGGCATTTTAGAATTCAGTACCATGAGCGGCACACCCACAACCACCCACAGCTGTCCCAAGAATTATGTGTCATGCGGGGATCAGCCATGGGTGAGTCCTTTGAATCTATTATTCTGTAACTCTAATAGCTCATGTATGCTCCAAACCAGAGTTATTAGAAGTTACAGAATACATAAATCTAAGGACAGACCCACAGCTGGTCCCGCGCTGACGTGCCGTCGTCAAGACGGCTGTGGGTGAACGCTCACGCTTCGCAGTGGCGAAATCTGAAATGCCGGCGTAGGGAGGCAGGATCAGCCAGATATTATGAAAATACCTAATCATAACTAAATACTTTTTACAAGGGTCTTAACTGGGCCCTGCCTCACGTGGAGGCGGGGCCAGTTTTTACATGGACTTGGTATTCTCCAGATCTACTCAAAAAGATGAACCTTGTGTCTACTTGTATATGCTGGCATTGCTTTAGTAGTACAGGTACATTAATTCACATTCTCTGGGTCAGTGTCATCCAAATTTGCCAGTTAATCACACAAGAACAGTTGCCGAACCACCTTCCCACCCCACCTTAGTTGGCTTCTTGGAGGGCTAACTTTTAACCTCTCAGTGCCATTTTTTTTTTTTTTTTAAAAAGAAATGGCTGGGCCTGGCAGTGCTTGAAGCAATTAGGCAGATTTTGCTTACATGGCAATCAGACACCCCCACCAATATCTCGCATGGACTGGTTAACAGCACTGATAAAACTAGCTGAATATAAAATCTATCCAGGGATAATATGGAGGGGTATTACGTAGTATGGGGCCACTTCCTCCAGTGCTCCCTTATGCTCTCCAGTGTCCCCCGTAATTTAACCCCAAGCTCTTACACAGGTATAATGTTCTCTCTGAGACTAATGTGTTGCAGTAGGAAATAATCATATTTACTAATACAAAATGTTTTCCTTTTCCCCCAAAAATATTTCTGATCTGTAATATTATTGGGATACAGTTCTGCTATATGCCATTTAATGGGTAATGTGAAATACAAGATATTGTTTATTCTTGTTTTCTTAACATGTTATTCCAGCCTTCAGCTTTTTGCCAGTTCCTTTCAGTTATTGTTGCTTATGTGTTATGTTGTTTTGGCTTTAGAGTGTTTCTACAGTTGTTACAGCATTGTTTCTTTTTTTTTTGCATTGTTACTAAAAATTAAAAAGTTTAATAAAATAATAAAAGCTTCTTCCCACAGTTCTACTTAGGTCAGTGGCACTTAGGTGTGTGACGTGGTGTAAGGAGGGGGGGGGACTGTATACGTCCGTGCATAGCACCTTGCATCACATGCATGCCACACCCCGCTCCTTTCCCTGTAGGCTTGTGACGGTTGTGTATGGCATAATGGGGTGCAATTTGGAACAGTGGCTGGCACTGAAATGCATTTGTATATAGGTTATCTGTAGTCTTGTATTATAGTTGCTCTACACAAAACTGGGCACAATTTAAAGGAGAACTATGGGCAGAAGTAATGCAGAGATCACTGCACAGATCAAGGCTCCAGTACCCCGGATCCCCCCCTCCGCAGCCACAACATATACTGCCAAGTTTAAATTTCCCTTATCACTCGTAAATTCTGATAATCCTCCTAGTGCAGCTGGCATTTTGTAATGGGGGTACTCACTGCCGGAGCTCGTGGTGCAAATAATGTGATACATTGATGCTCCCCTGTCCCTGCCTGGCATACACATGGCATTTAGGCAAAGTCCATGAAAACAGAGCAGGGCATGTGAGATATGGAGATTATTAAATCTGTCCACGTGGGCACAATACAGTAAGGACCAAAGATGCGTCATCATATTGCGTTGTTTGCAGCGTGATCTCCGGCAATGAGTACCCCCTGCTACAAAATGCTCGCTGCACTGGGAGGATTATCAAAATTTAAGAGCAATAAGGTATTTAAATATGGCAATGTATACCGTGACTGCAGGGGGGAAATTGGGTATTGGAGCCCCGATCTGTGCAGTGATCGCTGCATTACTTTTGCCCATATTTCTCCTTTTATTTATTTTTATTTTATTTCGTTTTTGTTGACCGGGTAGGTGCACTAGACAAATCCTGCCTATTTTCAGGCACGACTGGGGGGAGGGGATATAGATGAATGCCAACTGACCTTGAACCAGATGAAACTGTTGCTGGTATTTTTAGTGAATATGGGAAATTTGGCCAGGACACCAGGGAAATTTCCCTACTCTTTTCGATAAGTGCCATGGGATCTTTACCATCCACCTGAACTACCACCAATCCAGGCAGATGGGACCTTGGTTTAAGTCTCATCCGAAAAGACGGCACCTCAGAAGTGCAGCACCCCTCTCATGCTGCACTACAGTGTCAGTACTGGGATATTAACCAAAGTGCCAGATGTGGGAACTGAACCCACAGCCCTCTGATCTCCTGGCCTCAGAGGTGAGTGTGCTACCTACTGAGCCACTGACAGTTTTAAAGCACTGGTATGTGCTAGTCAGCAAAAAGAAAAAAAAAAAACACCACCTCATAATATTTATTTATTGAATTTGGTTGACTGGGTAGACCTACTGAGACTACAAGTCCCTTTTTCGGGGGGTGGGGGATGGGGACTAACTGAAATTGAATCGTATTTTTAGTGAATGGAGGAAATTTGGCCAGGATAACAGGGAGATTCCCCTACTCTTTCTGTAGGGGGCGCTGGTGTTGCGATGAATGTGGATATAGATCTCTGTCAGACAGCCGCTGGTGGTGCAAGGTGCACTAGTTCGGATGGTACAGCGCCAGAGGATAATGTGCAGATGGGTACTGAAGTAGAGAAAAACAAAGTAATGGATGTACCTGGTGTGGTACAGAATGAGGAGGAGTCTGGATTTACAGGTGGCTGGGCTGTAGCACAAAACTGAATTTGTGCAGGCTCTCAGTGAGGATCAACTACATTTACTTCAGGTGCTTTCGACCTTGGCTAGAGGTGCACGAGGGCGAGCACCAATGAAAGCAACATCTGATCCTCTAGGAGACGCTGCAGGTTCACGGTCGGATGGAGAAAATGAAAGGTGTGATGCAGGAGTGATTCAGCAAACTGTCGGTGAGCTGACAACACCCCAGCTTAAGGTGTTAGAAGACATGGATGTTCCTATCGTAGGTGTGGCCGCTCAGGAGACTTTACAATGCACAGATGCAATAAATCCTGCCACAGAAAGTACAGCTTTATCGGAAACAATTATTGATGCAAGTGACATTACTGGCAGTAATCTAGTGAAAACTGTACTAAGAGTGCTAAGGCCTGGTTCTGAATGTGGGACACAGCCTCCAGTTCATCAAGCCCCAGGATTAGGTTTATGAAAGGGTTGTAGACTGGATGTTGTTGATGCTACCCGAGAAAAGTCTGGATAATGGTCTGTGGGCATGGTATTAACTAGAGCAGGATGGAAACGGAAGGAGGGGGTGGCTGGATACCAGATTCTTCAGACCTACCAGTCCCCGGTAGTGAAACCTCAAGTGTGCACGTAGCAAACCAGGGTGTTTTAGAAGTCAATGTGACTATCTACTGACAGTGCCAGTATTGATGTTTTGAGGGAGGCAGTCCACAAGGTGCACGATGAAACGCACCAGGGTGATGTTCCAGACCAGATAGAGGATCCGCCAGTGCAATGGTGAGATAGTGAGGAATAACTGGAAAACACAACTGGGGGGTCCTACACGGGTCAAACTTTCAACCTTGTGGCGACAATTTCGTTGCCGTGGTGCAGACTTTCAAGGTACTGTCCCTTCTCAAAGAAAAAATGCGGTCTGCATTCAATATCAGGGTGGGCTACCACATACCCGATAGAATATATGTAGGCAAAACGCCGATAAAGGAATCATTGCGGTTCTTCTCGAATGAGACTTGCGCATTAATTCATGCATCAGGTGACAGTCTCGATGTCAGTTTTAAAACCCCTCGTGGTCTGGACCATTTTGGACTGCTTATTTGAGAAAGCCACTCAGCCTTGTAGATTCCATTTCGGGTTATCCTGTTAACTAGGCTGCTCATAAAAGCAAGTGACTATTCTCTTTTGCAATGAGGGAGTAGCAGTGTATGATGTACAGTATTGGCTTCAGAATAAATGTGAAGTGCTTGGTGACCCCCTCCCCAACTTTGGATGAGGAGCACATCTGGGGGGGAAGTTAATACTTCGCCTGCGTTCTGGTCCTCAAGGTCCAACGCATCTGCCTAGTGCATTTTTTCTAGGCTCTGAAAGGGGCCATTGTTTTTATCAGGGGCAACCCAAGATCTTTAGGTGCGGCTCTCATATGCACCTCAGCAATGCGTGTGACAGAGTGAAGTGTTCTCTGTGCGTGGAAATTGGGCATACCAATAAGGACTGTACAAATGAATCTATGTGACCAGGCTGGACATACAGTGCCTTCAGAAAGTATTCACCCCCTTGGATTTTGTCACATTTTGTTGTGTTACTACCAGAATTTTTAATGCATTGAAATTATTTTTCCCCCCTTGATTCACACAGCATACGCAACAATTTAAAGGGGCAAAAATATTTTTATTGTGTAACAAAAATTTATGAAACATTAAAAACTGAAATATCTTGTTTACTTAAGTATTCACCCCCCTGAGTCAATACTTTGTAGAAGCGCCTTTGGCAGCAATTACAGCTTTGAGTCTTCTTGGGTATGTCTATCAGATTTGCACATCTGGATTTGGGGGATTTTCACCCATTCTTCCTTGCAGATTTGCTCAAGCTCTGTCAGGTTGGATGGGGAGTGTCGGTGAACCACAATCTTTAAGTATTTCCACAGATTCTCAATGGGATTCAAGTCTGGGCTTTGGCTAGGCCACTCAAGGACATTCACCTTCTTGTTCTGAAGCCACTCCAGTGTTACTTTGGCTGTATGCTTGGGGTCGTTGTCCTGCTGGAACGTAAATCTTCGCCCCAGTCCAAGGTCTACTGCAGACTGATGCAGGTTCTCCAAGGATGTGCCTGTATTTGGCTCCATTCGTTGTTCCCTCTATCCTGACAAGTGCCCTAGTCCCTGCCGCTGAAAAACATCCCCATAACATGATGCTGCCACCACCATGCTTCATGGTAGGGATGGTGTTACACGGGTGATGAGCTGTGTTTGGTTTGCGCCAGGCATAGAGCTTTGCATTCAAGCCAAAGAGTCCAATTTTTGTTTCATCAGACCAGAGAATCTTTTGCCACATGGTCTCAGTGTCTGCTACGTGCTTCTTGTAAACTCCAGGCACGCTATTATGTGGCCTTTTCTCAGGAGTGGCTTCCATCTAGCCACTCTCCCACAGAGGCTACATCTGTGAAGTGCTGCAGAGATTGTTGTTCTCTGGACAGGTTCTCCCATCTCAGCCATGGAACTCTGTAGTTCTGTCAGGGTGGTAATTGAGTTCTTGGTCAATTCCCTGACCAAGGCCCTTCTTGCCCAGTTGCTCAGTTTGGGAGGACGGCCTCCTCTAAGAAGAGTCTGGGTGGTTCCATAATCTTTCCATTTCCTAATGATAGACTTGACTGTGCTCCTGGGAACTTTCAATACCCTAGAAATGTTTTTATACCCCTCCCCAGATCTATGCCTCCTCACAATTCTATCACGGAGTTCTACGGACAGCTCCTTGGTCTTCATGGTAGAGTTTCTGCTCCGACATGCACTGTCAACAATGGGACCTTATATAGACAGGAGTATTTCCTCTGAAATCATGTCAACCATTTGAACTGACCACAGGTGGACTCCATTCAAGTTTTCGAGTGATCTCACAAGGAAATTGGATGCACCTCAGCTCAATTTGGAGTGTCATAGCAAAGGGGGTGAATATTTACCAAATCAAGACATTTCAGGTTTTTATTTTAAATTACATGTACAAAATATTCCAGAAGTTTCATTCCACTTTGACATAGTGTAATTTGTGTAGATATGTGCCAAAAAAATCCCATATAAATGTATTTTGAGTTTGCAACATCACAAAATATGACAAAATCCAAGGGGGTGAATACTTTCTGAAGGCACTATCTATCGCATGTGTGAGTGGGCGGTCCACAATACAGCTGATCGTCCTAATCAGGAACAGTTGATAGAAAAAGCTTAGTACTAATACTCAACGAAAGGTATGGGAAAGGAATAAAGAAGACACAGTGCTCAGAGGACACTTCTGGTTGAAGAAAATCCTGCAACGGTTCTGAGTGTTGCTAAGGACGTGCAACCCCCCCCCCACCACACACACCCAGAGTACTTCTGCTACTACTGTAGCTGGCCCTATATTCCCGAGCGGAACTGATGTCACAGACCAGATGGATATGAATGTGGACCAAGTGGAGAGGGATGATGTTGGTCCAACAGACAGTTCTGTACAGCAAAACCTTTTGTCTGCTGCACAGGAGATGCCCCCACCCGATACCACCATGGTGGCTTCTAAAAAGATGACTATGAAAAACGCACACCCCAAAGCGAAACTGCCAAAACTGGGTAAGGAACAGGTGCAGGTGCCCCTCTCAAATATGTACGAGGTTTTAAAACTACCAGATTCCGATGCTGGACAGGATTCTGAATAGTCATCTACCTTTTCCTCTCAGAAAGGACGGTCCTCAGATTCTGAAGATGAAAGCTTGGTATCTAAAGTTCGTGCAGTCAGAACGAAAAAGTAACTGGAGACTGTACCGAGACGGAGTCAACGTCTTGGGAAGCAGTCTGGAACTTGAATAATTTCTTTCCTAGGTGAACAGTGCCAAAATTGTTTGGATTGTGACACCCACCTTTTTTTCTTCATGACATCACTGCATGCTTACACTATTGCTACTATCAACGTAAATGGTGTCAGGAATGGGAAGCGCTGCCTACTAACCTTTACACGCATAAAAGTTAATACTGACATAGCATGCTTACAGGATATTAGATTTTACACTATTAATGACATAGAAATTGCTCGGAAACTATGGTACTGGGACCATCCTTTTTTTCCCTTGACGCTTGAAAGATGTGGTGGGGTGAGCATACTATTTTTAGTGTGGGATTACTGTATTTCAAAGGTGTTGGATATTTGTCCAGGCCACGTTCTGATTACAGATTTCACACATCATAGACAATGGAGATTGAAATTTGTATGCACCTCAAACTAAGAAAGAAAGGGTGGCTCTGTTACAGTGTATTAAGCCATATTTATTTATCGTCCCGATTGTTGGTGTGGGTGGGAGACTGTGTCTTGACCTACACAGATAGAGGGGCACGACCATCCAAAACTTATTGCGATTCTGGGACCCTGTCTAACATTGTGCAACAGGTGGGTTTAGTGGATGCCTATAGATCAGTGCATGCTACAGGGGGCTATACTTTTTATAAAGCCAAATTAGCTACTAGGATAAATTATATTTTTGTATCACCCAACTTAAAATGTATTCAGGCATTTTCAATTCCAATGGAAACTTCGGACCATTTAATGGTAAAGGTGAGAATTTCTCTGGGTGCAGGGATCATCTAAGGGAAGGGTATGTGGAAGCTGAACAACATGCTGCTCCTGGAAACATGGTGTGTAGAACAGATTTTAGACTTATTACGTGTTAGGAAATCAATGGTTAATCTTGGAGACAACAGTAAATGGTGGACTAAGATGAAACAAGACGTGAAAGTGACTATCCAAATGCTGTCTCAGACGGCAAACCGATAAATATTTTCAATATCTGACACTGAAGGGACAATTTATGAGAGTTGTGTCTTGTCTTAAAGAATATGCTGAACAGATTCAACAACTAAAGAAACAAATGATGGACCTTTAATATGAACGGGCTTCCTCTCTCCTTTATGAACATAGGATAGGCACCCCAGGAAAAGGGACTACAGGTGACGTTTACGGAAGTTACTGTACAAGGGTGCATCAGAGAACAATGGACTCTTCATACAGAAAGGGGACAGATTGTGACATCCGTGACTGATATACAGGAGGTTGTTCAACACATGGCATGTATATATTCCGCCCCGGACATCACTGAATCCATGATAAAAGTTATTAATCCTGTGTCAGATACCGGAGATTTCACAAACAGATTTGGACCGACTGATTGCACCCACAACAATGCTGGAAATAACAGACTCAATGCGTTCTTTGAACGCTAACGCGACACTTGGACCGGACGGACTATGTAATTTTATAAAACATTCATATCTGAATTAGTGGACGTTTTACATGTTTGTCTTTAATCAAATTTTGGATGGCCATGATATTGCTCCTCAGTTTGGTCAGACGATTCAGCTGTTTCTATATAAACACATTCTTGTCAGAGCCACCACGGCTGCATAATGAAGTTTGTGAAGAAAATGGGCAGACTAGGATGGCCCCTGTGGTCCTTACCTAGAGTCAAATTGTAGGTTTATGAGGGTAATGTCAGTTGCTGTGGAAAATATGGAATGTTAATACACCAAGAGCTCTCTTTTCTGTGTCGTATTACCAATTCCGATAGTAAATTCTGTTTAAATTACACCAAGACTAGATGGAATTACATATATTGTTACAAAACTAGGGCACTTAACATCACCTGCTGAAAGCCAGGAGATTAGCTGGGGATAAATAATGGTGTGCTAGAGACTCATATTTAGTCCATTGTGTGATCCCTAACATTGTACTGCTAGGTGCAAGATCTTAAGGAGCAGTTAATCACACCTGGGCATCTGGAACAATGGCAAACATTAAAAGAAATTAACATGCTCAATTATTCCAGAGAACACTAGCACTGCTATGAAATCCCTTCTCTGCACTTACTGCCCCCCTTACCAAGTATCAGTCTAGTAAAATCCTGAGTTGATACTGTCAATTTGTAAGATTTGCTCCGGTTTGTGGTAATCTGTCCAGTATTTTTAAGCCTTGTCCCTCATTTTTGTCTCAGAGACCAGAGTGCAACTCTTTACACCCCCACGTCACCCCAAGTCACATATCAGGGACAAGAATAAAAAAACTCAGTGACAAATTACCCAAACTATAATGCCGGAGTAATTGATTTGGGCAGGGAGGGGGGCAAAGACGCATTTTTTCCTGAAGAGGAACTAATCTACAGCTTACTTCAAATCCCTTTATAATCAGATAAGAGCACCAGTTTTTGGAAGGGCAGAAGAAAATTCTGAGGAAAAAGTATCCCTGACAATATTGTGCAAGTTATGCCAATTAAAACTGTTTGCAGTCGTGCAAGGTATGCATATTAAAAAGTAGGTTTGCAGGCGGCAAGTGTTGTGGAAGACGTGATCGCAGCAAGAAGTTAACTTTGCCATAGCCCCAGGGACTGAAGCTTTAATCTGCTTGTAAAGAGCGCGCCTGGCCAGGGTGTCAGTAGGCTGGAGGTGGAAGCAGCTACCACCTGGTGTGTATGTTGTGGGGGAGGGGCGGTATAAAAAAAAGTTTCACTCGATAGTGGCAGCAATGTTGTGAGAGGGTTTGCAGTGCATGGCAGCAAAAAGGAGAGAGGCAAGCTCTGCCGAGTCAGAGCCAGCCGCCAAGCCGAGCCCCTCCTCCCTAGATGATCACACACACACACACACACACACACACACACACACACAACCCCAAGAGAGGGACCTCACCATAGGTGCCAAAGATGGTAAAAGCTGGGGGAGGGGGCGGGGGATCGGAAGGGCACTTATGAGAGTACAAAGGGCACTTTTTCTAAACTAATTTTTGCCATAGAAAAATACAACAAACATACACTTAATATGAAGATGGTAACGTTAAGAATGCAGTTATACCATATAGGAATATTTAGTACAGTATATTAAGAGTTGAGCTGGCAACCCATTCGCTTCAATAGCTCTACATGAAGTCGGAACCATCCATTGCTTAACTTGATACAGTGGTTGCCCAAGTGAAAATAAGAGAACTGCTTATTTTCCAATTCCACAAGAAATAGGGTTCAAAAATGTCCCCATCCATTGACCGGTCACCAGCAAAAAAGCATAAGTAGAGGTGAAGCTGCCTGACTCATTTCTCATCATTAGTAATGCTTTATCAAGGCTTGGTTGCTGCTGACCTACTTCTAAACAGCAAACTAAACAGACTAATAACTTACCCCCCTGCACCCTTTCTCACTCTTTTCTTTATTTCCACACTCATCCCTCTCCCAGAGTCCTCCCCTGCCCCCGATTCTGACCCCTAAATTAACATACAGTGCCTTCAGAAAGTATTCACCCCCCTTGGATTTTGTCACATTTTGTTGCGTTACTACCAGAATTTTTAATGCATTGAAATTATTTTCCCCCCCTTGATTCACACAGCATACTCAACAATTTAAAGGGGAAAAAATATCTGTATTGTGTAAAAAGAAAAAAAAAGTTATGAAGCATTAAAAACTGAAATATCTTGTTTACTTAAGTATTCACCCCGAGTCAATACTTTGTAGAAGCGCCTTTGGCAGCAATTACAGCTTTGAGTCTTCTTGGGTATGTCTGCATCAGCTTTGCACATCTGGATTTGGGGATTTTCGCCCATTCTTCCTTGCAGATTTGCTCAAGCTCTGCCAAGTTGGATGGGAAGCGTCGGTGAACCGCAATCTTTAAGTCTTTCCACAGATTCTCAATGGGATTCAAGTCTTGGCTTTGGCTGGGCCACTCAAGGACATTCACCTTCTTGTTCTGAAGCCACTCCAGTGTTGCTTTGGCTGTATGCTTGGGGTCGTTGTCCTGTTGGAATGTAAATCTTCGCCCCAGTCCAAGGTCTATTGCAGACTGATGCAGGTTCTCCAACGATGTGCCTGTATTTGGCTCCATTCATTGTTCCCTCTATCCTGACAAGTGCCCCAGTCCCTGCCGCTGAAAAGCATCCCCATAACATGATGCTGCCACCACCATTCTTCATGGTACGGATGGTGTTACACAGGTGATGAGCTGTGTTCAGTTTGCGCCAGGCATAGCGCTTTGCATTCAGGCCAAAGAGTTCAATTTTTATTTCATCAGACCAGATAATCTTTTGCCACATGGTCTCAGAGTCTGCCACGTGCCTTTTTGCAAACTCCAGGCATGCTATTATGTGGCCTTTTCTCAGGAATGGCTTCCGTCTAGCCACTCTCCCATAGAGGCTACATCTGTGAAGTGCTGCAGAGATTGTTGTTCTCTGGACAGGTTCTCCCATCTCAGCCATGAAGCTCTGTAGTTCTATCAGGGTGGTCACTGGGTTCTTGGTCACTTCCCTGACCAAGGCCCTTCTTGCCCGGTTGCTCAGTTTGGGAGAACGGCCTGCTCTAAGAAGAGTCTGGGTGGTTCCGTAATCTTTCCATTTCCTAATAATGGACTTGACTGTGCTCCTGGGAACTTTCAACACCTTAGAAATGTTTTTATACCCCTCCGCAGACCTATGCCTCCTCACAATTCTATCATGGAGTTCTACAGACAGCTCCTTGGTCTTCATGGTAGAGTTTCTGCTCTGACATGCACTGTCAACAGTGGGATCTTATATAGACAGGTGTATTTCCTCTGAAATCATGTCAACCATTTGAACTGACCACAGGTGGACTCCATTCAAGTTTTAGAGTGATCTCACAAGGAAATTGGATGCACCTCAGCTCAATTTGGAGTGTCATAGCAAAGGGGGTGAATACTTAACTCAAGACATTTCAGGTTTTTATTTTAAATTACATGTACAAAATATTCCAGAAGTTTCATTCCACTTTGACATTAGAGTAATTTGTGTAGATACGCGACAAAAAAATCCCATATAAACGTATTTAATTTGAGTTTGCAACATACACAAATGTGACAAAACCTGTGAATACTTCTGAAGGCACTGTATTCTCCACTGCCCCTTACTGTCCTTGTCTCATGCCCTCTGGTGACACCACCCTTCCCTGTGAATGGTTACTACCCTCAGGATCTTGCCAATCCTTGACTTGTTAATTTACTGGAATGTTTATTGCACATTGCACTGGCTCCATGTCTGAGTGTACTTTTTATAACCGTGTAACCACTTTTTTGTGTAAATGAATACCAATGTCAACTATGCTCTGTATTTCATATTCAGCACATTAACCAATGAAGGATCTAAGGTGTTTAATTGTAAAGAACTCTTTACTCATCTGTGGCCGACTGTATGACAATGTTATTGTAACCTTACTTAATAAACTAACACATTAATAAACCCTTCCTTGTCTCGGTTTTGATTTGAACACTAACTTGCTTATTCTTTCCAGTTCTTCCTCCTGTTATTTGCCCCCCCCCCCCACTGTCTCCTACTCCTTCCCTGTCACTGTTATACATCAACATGTAAAAACCTTCCCTCAGCTCCCAAGTCCTTCAGTAAAGTCCTCAACATGTGTTCACAGTCAAAGCAGTCTTGTACCATACAAAGAAACGGGTGCCTGATACTGTTCCACACTGTACCACTTCATAGGCTGGGTCTGAGCACCAGCGCCAACACTGGAAACACAGAGCTGTTTTACTGAGGTTTTAATGATCTATCGAACAGACTTATTAAATCATGTTATTCAGTAATGGCATGTTAAATATTGCACCACAAGCTTTTATGTTCCCAGATTATCAGTGTTACTCCTTTAAAGAGTACAACTTCCTGGCCTTCTTCTGCTGCCTTCTTCGTATGTTCATTGGTGCATAGATCTTGTTCAAATTTGCTTGGCTCCAATGCACAAATAAGGGTGAACTTGATTTTATTTATTTGGCTTTTGTTAACCAGGTAAGTGCACTAGACAAGACAATTGCCTATTTTCAGGTACGACCCGGGAGAGTACAGGAATTACAGATGAAGTATATAGGACAACATGGTACAGATTAAGAACAGCTAATAGGACAAGGGTGAGCAATATAATACAGAAATTAGGCATTTTACAGTTCAAGGGCAATATAACATAGATTAAGGTAGACTACAAACCATCAGTTTAGTTTAATATAAACACAACAGCCACTAAGCACAGTACAGAAAGGCACAGTTACGATGCAGCAGCAACACACTATCTACAGCATACGCCCCCTTTTCCAGGGAATATATCCAGGGTAGGGGAGCGTAATGAGAGATCACGGGGGTTTGGGGCACCCACAGGCCGAGGCGAGTTTGAGGCGATTCCATAGGGAGAAATGCAGGCAGCCCTGTGAGGGGGCAGCGCGGATCTGGGCCAGGAGGGCGTTCCAAAGTCTAGGGGCACAGGCTGCAAAATCCCTATCACCCATTTGGGTCCAGGTGGTGGGTATCTTAAGCAGGGCAGCACCCTGAGAACTGAAAGGATAGGATGATGTGGCAGCCAGGGCCAGGAATTTCGCCAGCCCTGGGGGTGCCAGTGCCAAGGACCTTTCCCGTGAAACACCCTAGGACATAGTCAATGTGGTTTAGAGGGGAGAGCCAGTTAAGTCTGCTGTATAGATCACAATGGTGGGTGAGACGGGGGGCAGCCACAGCAAAGCGGCAGACATTGTTATATGCAGTAGATCACCTAACGAGATGGGCTTTAGTGGAGCGGCAAAACAACAGCAGCCCATAGCAGAGAGATGGGAGCAGCACCCCTCGGGCGAGTGCAACACGTGCTGCCGGGGTAAGGTTGTTTTTGGCTCTGTAGACCATACCCATTTTGCTGCAGACATTCCTGCATATAATCTAGATATGGTGACTAAGGCCCAGCATCACCCCGAGGTATCTGAAGTTGTCCGTGACAGGGATTGGGGTACCATCAGTACCTAGTACACAGAACCGGATGGGGGAGGCCTTGATCTTGACCTGAGACCCAAAGAGCATGGCCTGTTTTTTTTTTTTTTTTTTTTTTTTAAGATTAAGGACCAGCTTGTGGGCTGAGATCCATGTCTGAATGTTCACCAGGTCCTCACTTAGATGGTGACTGATGACCCCCACTTCTGTGGAGTGTGTCAAGATGACCAGGTCATTGGCTTGCAGTGTACAGCGACTGCTGGGAGATTGTTTACAAAGATGGAGAATAGCAGGGGACCCAGGACAGAGCCTTGGGGGACACCCATGGTTACAGGAATAGGGCCTGAGAGCTCCTTGCCATATTTAACCAGTTGCGTTCTGCCGTATAAATAACTAGACAACCAGTTGAACACAGCCGAAGATGGACCAAGGGATCTAAGCTGTGTGGTGAGCATGGCATGATCAACTAGATCAAAGGCCTTGGATAAGTCTATAAAGATAGCCCCCGATAGCTTGCCTTGAGCCATGGCTGCCCTGATCCATGAAGAGACAGTGACAAGGGCAGTGGATGTGCTGTGCCCCTTCCTGAACCCATGCTGTACGGGTGACAGTAGACTGGGATTGCAAGTGCTCCCGAGAGTTGCCCTGCCACAACTTTCTCTAGAAGTTTATTGGCCGCTGATAATATGGATATTGGGCGGTAGTTCTCTATTAATTTGGGGTTTCCCTGTTTAAGGATCGGTACCACCTTCCATATGTCAGGAATAACACCAGATGACAGGGACAGATTGAAGATGTGTGCCACCAGTGGAGCAAGCCAAGGTGCACCAAGGCTTAGAAGCCTCGGTTCCAGCCCATCCTGGCCAGCACTCGAGAAGGGGGAAGAGGCCCGAGAGTAGTCTCTGCACCTCAATTACCATCACTGCCCTGAAGTGAAAGGGCGGACGGGTAGTGGTGGCGCTGAGACCTGTACACCATTCTCACCACCACCCGGGAGGAATGATGAGGTGAAGGCAGAAAGGTCCGAGAAATACAGGTTAAAGGCATTAGCAATAGTCACAGAGTTGTTACAGCTGGCACCATCAATAGTCATGTCAGTGGTCTCAGCACTCTGGGAACCACTAACTATGTTTTTCATGTTTCTCGAGAACCTCCTGGGGTCCCTGGCAGAGTTCAGCAGGGCAGTCTTGCAGAACTCACTCTTAGCCACCCTTATGCTCCTCTTGCGCTCATTTCTGAGTTTCCTGTAATTCTGAAAAACTGCTTGATCTGCCGTTGCCTTGAAATTTGCCCAGCACTTATCTCTGAGCTTCAGGAGGGCAAGGAGGCTCCCATGTAGCCATTTGGTGGCCAATTCCCTCACCCTTCGTCTAATGGGGGGGGGCGTGTTTATCCTGCAGGGCCCAGAGAGAGATGAGGAGGTGATATACCGCAGATGGGGAGTCCTGGGCGGTCCATACTGCTGACCAGTCAGTGTGCTGGATATCATGAAAGGCGCCATGGTCAAATCTGGAATAATCTCTGACCTGAATGATTTTGTGCGGAATTTTCAGGGACTGGATCTTCCACACGCAGAACACTGGGGAGTGGTCTGAGAGAGTCTGGAAGGATGCTCGACAAACTGATCCTTTCTGGCCTGTTTGTTAGGATCCAGTCCAGAAGGGAACTCGCACCACCACAGGGTGAGCACCTAGTAGGATCCTTGATTAGCTGCGATAGGGAGACCCCCGCAAGCAGTGGCTCAAAGGCTTTGGTATTGCAACCCAGTCAGTTAAGGTTGATATCACCAAGGATGATTAATTCATTTTGTCGGGTCACAGTGCCCACAGTGTCAATGAGGCCGGACAGTCCCTGTATGCGCCCCTTGGGAGGATTGTGGGAAAATATTACATGCAATTTTTTGGTCATCCCGAGTAGCAGTACTGTGTGCAGTACTTCACAGGGTGACTGCACTGTCTGTTGTTCAGGTATGACCAATAGGTTGAAGTGGCTCCTGTAATAGACCAGGGTGCCACCCCCCCTCTTTTTCCCAGGACGATCCCGTCTAATGAGATCATATCCAGGGAGGGCACACAGAATTTGGTGTGGCAGGTTTGAGCCAAGTTTCTGTTATGCCAAGGATGTCGGGGCTGTGATGTGTGACCCAAACGTGAAGTTCTGTCAAATTTGGTACAAGGCTATGAATATTAAGACTTAAATGAGTAATTAATAAATAAAAAGCAAGCCTGCTACTTCTAATACATTCATTGTAACTTATGTCATATACTGAACAGAAGGATTTACTAATACCTTGAATAGATGAATAAAAACTCAGTAAAGGAAAAAAGAGCTCAGCCTCAGTTCTGTGTGTTGGTACCACTTTTAGTGGGTATTAATCACGACAGCAACTGCAGGACAGGGCACCGCACAATTATGTGTCTAATTTTTTCTTATTATTATTATTATTCTTTATGTTTCTTGGTTCCCATAAGACTGCTACTTTCTGGTAGACCATGTCACAGTCACTCATGTTATTTTTAACATACAGTACATACTAGTAACTCTGATCAAAAGTCAATAGAAACAGACACTGACAGCAGATAAGGACCGCTTGGCCCAGCTAGTCTGCCCATTTTCCTACCTAATGGATAAGCTGCAGATCCCACTTAACCAACAGCCTATTTCTTCCTACCCCCCCCAACTAGAATTGCCTTATGTCTGTCCCATGCATTCCTGATCTCTCCCACAGTTTTAGACCGCACAACCTCCTCAGGAAGTCCACCACCTCTCTTTTTTTTTTTTTACCATCATCATCCATCATCGGATCATTCAGGTCATTACAATTGTTACAGAAAAAAATATTTCAAAATGAGTAATTCTTCAACCATATATCCAAATACAGCGCAAGACATTAATAGATAGTAGAAGCTTTAAACTGGCAATCGCAACAGTTAAATACACACTGACCTTAAGCACTTTTGCGACTTCAGACTTATAGTCCAGCAGTGGGCAACACTATGCAATGCCTAGACAATTCCCAGCGGGTCTAAGGTATACTCTATCCCCAGGTTCAATTCTATCCTTCCCTAACTGTGCTTTGTGCTCTTATTTAATAATTGATCTCATGTGGTGACTCTGAACACTGTCACAACAAAAAGGTTAAAATACTGTCAATTTTCCTTACCACCCTATAATTATAGTTTTCTAGGCTTTTGTAATTTATTTTTTTTACTCAGTAAATTCAGAAACTCAAATTCACAACTCTAGTAAAAAACACAGAGCTCCCTATGATGTTCGTTTAAGACTTTTATAACTTTTTTTTTTTTTTTTTTTTACTCTCAGTAACCCCCCCAACAGGAAATTTACAACTCTAGCATACACAGTTCCCTGTGATCATAGTTTTCTAGGCTTTTATAAAACTGTTATACTCTCAGTAAATTCACAACTCTAGTAAAAAATACACAGCTTCATTTTGAATACATTATCTTCAGTAGAACAATTTTAAATAAATGTTAAATTAGTTATTGGCAGCTCCATACCCTAAATTAGGGACCAATATCTTCTAAGCTAAGGAGAGTTTTAATATACAGTATATTTTTTACCTGTAAATTAACAGCAGTACAGCCAACAGGACAGGTCCAGAATAAATGCAGCCTATTGTATTGTTAGTGTTCTTCCTTGCAGAGTCCCGGTTCTTTTTTGTCCATCAGTGACCTGACAGACTGATACCATAAGGAGGCAGGGAGGAGGACTGCACCGACTGACCTACATAGTCACAAAACACAAACTGGACTGAGATGGAGTGGGACAGTGACACTGCACTGGACTTTTCCAATTCTGAATGGGGCTGGCTGGGCAATGTGAGGGGTGGGGGGGCACAAGGCAATTTGCAAACTGGCCGACGGCAAGCAACTGTAGGGGCAACTTGGCAAACAAGCAGCCAGGCCCCGGCAGGTGGGTGGCTACAGAACAGAGAATTGCCCGGTCTGACTACACCAGTACCAAGAGAACTTTTAATTAATGGACTTGACTTAGGACAGCACTTTGGAACAGGACCATCGCCGCTGGGAAGTTATTTTATCAAGCTGCTGCTAAAGAAGTTCAGAGCTCAACTTGAAAATTAAAATTAACTTTAAAAATAAAAGCAAATAAACAAAGGGTTTCAATGGAGTCAGAGCACTCAGCAGCGTGGACGCACTGCAAACAACAGCAACTCCAGCAATTCTCTGGGTCTGGGCGGTCCGGTTCAGCAGTCTCCAAGATAAGTAAATCTGAAATCGGCAACCACTCTCTCAATCCCACACAACAAGGCAACACCAGGTTGTTACAAGACTCAGGACGAAATGGGATCAGACATGTTTTGGTGGCTACCTTCCTTTATACCCATTACCCTAGGCTCCTTGGCTTGCACTAGTCTGGCTTTGTTCTCAGGGGTCGGGTGAGCTCAGAACTTCCCCTGGAGTTGGCAGGACTTTCAAATAAAAATATAAAATAATCCAATCACCAGTGCAGTGGAGGCATAACAGATCTAAGTGAAGTGTTATCGTGGCCGATTATCTGCCTTACGGCTGGCTAGCATGGCTGCGGGGGTGCTTAAGTCTCCTGACTCCCAAAACAAAGATGAGGTGTGAACATCTGCTGGGCTGCTTTAAATCAGAAGTGTTAGGGAGAGTTCTGGAGTTGTAAAGTAGGGCAGTTACAATAACAACTGTACTTTACAACTCTGCAAGAAGGCATTTAGCTGCTCTTTCTTTTGTTTGTGACAGGACGTGGTGGCGGCAGATTCAAGGCATGGCAAGCTGTCCCACAATGAGACCCACTGACTGTCTACCGGCAGAGTGGAAATGGAGAACCGGCTTCTTTTGTATAAAAATATCCCCACGTCAATGAGACATGAGTATTAGATCCCCCTTACACCTAAACATGGAGTGCAAAGATCAAAGTGAGCACTGAAGTGGCCGGAGCTGTTGCCAAGAAGCAGCAGAAGGAGGGACTCTTGCAAAGTGCAGCAACGGGGGGGGGGTATTGTTCCACGGGGGGCAGACCTGCTCTTCTCTCGACTCCTTTACAGAGTGTATTGTTCCACGGGGGGGTAGACCTGCTCTTCTCGACTCCTTTACAGAGTGGATTGCTTTTTTTCTGTACGACAGTCTTGCCATGATGTTGCACTGCTGGGAGGAGGAGAAGGGGGATCACTGCTGGATGCTTATCTCACTGCCTTCTCTCAAAGCCACAGACAAGGCCGATCGTTGTTTGTGGGTCGCATTGAAGCTGTCTGGAGGTCAGCCTTGGCATGACACGTCAGAAGGCGCCCGAGGTGCCACCCGAGGTAGAGAATGAGGGGCTGCTGGTGCCGGACTGACAGAAAGCCAGGGCTGGCAGCACTCAAGCGACTACTGGACTTGACTCTGGGAAGCTTTTTCCCCTGTGGGAATTAGAAAGTCATATCTGAGTTTACAGCACAAAGGAGATATGTCCCCTCACTATGTTTCCTCCTGGCTGCTTAAGCGGAACTCTTAAAATGCAAAGAGAACACCTACAGGGAATTTTTTTCTACCAAAAATCCAATCCATGGATATAAGACTGAGTCAATTTCTTTTGAGGCAGATCTAAGCAGTCTTTTTTAAAAAAGGAGGATAAAAACATCTGTAAAGAAAGTTATGTTGCCAGTATAGCTTGTTGGACAAAACAGTTTGATGTTACATTTGGGATACTGCTGAAATAAGAAGTTAAAGAAGTCAAACATTTTTTAGGTTCTTTCGGCACCCGGTGCTTGAAGTGAAAGCTCGGCCTTAATTGATCCAACACTGGGGGTTTTCTCTTCTGGGGGGAGAGGAGGACCTAATCCTGGAATTTAAAATGAGCGAAGGGCATTTATTTAGATTAGGGGACATACAGTGCTCCTGGTCCCTCTTTCTTCGGATTACGATAGTGTGACTCCTCACTGACCTCAAGCACCAACTCAGCGGTTACACCCCCCTGCTATACTAATCATAGAAATATTGCGTTTCCAAAATAACACATTGTTAAAATAACCACACTCATCCCCAGACTGTTCCTTAAAAGTAAATAAAAGCCAAAATTGCAGTTTAATGTGGTCTAACATTTTTTTGCCCAGGTAATACCTAGTTTAAGAGGACCTTGAATGAGTCCTGTTGCGGCGGCTCTCTGTTCATGCATCATCCATGGACTGGATAGCAGGAGGAGTGGTACGTGAGCCTAGGCTGTTTAAATTGGGGTTTGTGTCAGCAGTACTGCTGTCGATGGGGTCTCCCGTTTCCCCGGGGGGTGGAGGGGCTGCTCACTTGCTGCTGTAGTGGGGACTGTACCGATCATTTCCACCGGCTGTTTCTGTCCGTTACGGTATCACTCTGTCACAGGTGGCTGTTACTAGGGGCCGCAGGCAGGGTTTCACAACAGGACGCGGGGTATGTGGATACTACACTACTGTCTCATGAAGCTTCCCTTTTGTGAATCGGTAACTCTGGTCACTTGATAGAAGAAAGAGTGCTTGTTGTTAGGGTACTGGAGAAGAGCAAGCCCTGCCGCAGCCATAAGTTTTCCTTTTACTGTTTCCTTGCTGTTAAGGGAAGGGGACAGAAATGGCAGGGATGCAGAAAAAAATGCCCATAAAAAAAAAAGCCCACTGTGATATAGTGCAGTGCTGCAGTCCACAGGGACAACATGGGCAGACTGCTTCTTGGGGGAGGGTCAGGCGGAGGAAAAACTGTTCCACGGACAGAAAACATGACGTCAGCCCTTTTCTACATGCAAAACGTCTGCAGGGCTCCGCCCATGCAGCCGTAAAAAGGAGACAGACAGCTGCTTCGTAACTGCAGGCGTTTGACCCTAATGAATACAGATTTAACAATTTTAATGAAGATTTTAGCAAAAAGGCTGGGGACCGTGGCCTCCCTTGTTAGGGATCAGAGTCAGGTTTGTACTATTATGGGGAGGAATATTACAGATAATTTACTCCTGCTGCGAGAGGTTGTTACCCTAGGGCATCAAAATACCTTGGCAGGTTACCTACTGAGCCTGGATCAGGAACAAGCCTACGATAAGGTTTCACATCTATACCTACAGATGGTATTAAATAAATATGGTATCCCAAGGTTATTTAATACCTGGATCCAGAAGTTGTATGGGATTGCCTCTACAGTTCCAGTAATAAATGGCCATCGTGGGAGGGAGGTTCATGTTTCTCAGGGGTTGCAGCAGGGGTGCCCGATAAGCCCCCTTTTGTATAGTTTTTGTCTGGATCCTCTTAAAACTCATTCAGCAAGATACTGTAATTCGCAGTGTAGATATACGAGGTGGTATGGGCCTCACCAAAACTTTGGCATATGCTGATGTGTGCTTATTGGTAGCGGATGAAATGTCAGTGAAGACAGCCTTGGATACTGTTCAGCATTTTTCTCAATTAACAGGATCAACCCTGAATACTCACAAATGTGGGGGTTATGTATTGAGTGCTCGTACTAATCCGGTAGCAGAGATTCATAATACCTGTATGACCAATAAGGTACTCTCAATTTTGGGAGCATCTTAGTGATCCAGATAAGGCTGGGCTGAATTGGCTGGACAGACTGGAGCAGAGTAATCAAAATATCCAGGTGGGGAAGAACTGGCAGCAGTCAAAAAGAAAGAAGGTGTCGCTAGTGCACACTTTTTATTTGACACAGCTCTCATATCTGAGTGCCATATTTCCACCCCCGAGCTCGTGTGATGTCTCCACTTTAAGGCAAGCCTTTCAACTAATTTGGAGTAGTAGACTTAACCCCATAAAGTGGGAGGTATTATATACAGAAATTAAGTATGGAGGTTTACAATTAATCAGTCCTATTAGTTACTGCCATAGTATTTTTCTTTTCACTACTTTTTCTGCCTTCCTGAAACCAGGATTAGCTGAATGGAAGAGGGTGGCAGCACTATGGATTACTCCCTTGTTAGAGATGGGAACAGGGGTCTTTGGTTCAAAAAAAAAAAAAAAAAAAGCCACACGGATGCTTGGCCAGGTTTTATGGTGTCCTCTCTAGAGGAAATAAAAAAAAATGGTGCATTACTAAGGCTCAGGTTTCAGTTCTAAATAGGAAAGTCTTACATGGGACGACACAAGAGAAGTTTTTTTCAGATTCCCATTGAAAATAAAGACATTAGCCCTATATGTTATGCAGATATTGAAGCATAGCTTAGGGATAAAAGGACCCCGCCTCGAATGTGGGATGTGATGTGGCTGTGTGCCCATGGTAGACTGGGAGTTAAAGGCAATGCTAAACATAAGAGGATGGAAGAACGGTTGTGCCCCAGAGATTCATGTATTCAACAAGCCGAGACCCTAGAGCATTTCCTTATACAATGCCCGTATGCACAAGTATGGAAGGCTCTCGCGACTTGATGGGGAGATGCTGGATTGCAAAATGTTAAGTATGAAAATGTGATTACAATTAACAGACACGACAGATCCCAGTACACTTAAGTTTACTCTTTACATGCACAACGTTTTTTATGTGGCAGGTACGCTGTAAGTTTGTTCAGCAGAAAATGATTTCTCCACAAGTGCTGGCTGGTCTGATTGAGGAGATCAAAGCACAAGCACAATTCGATAAAGATCAGATGGCATGGGAACAGTAGAAAAAAGATGGAAGGGGATTTCATTAGACTATGGGCTGAAGGTCAGAATGTCACATTTTTTGTTACCACTATAGGGAACAGTGCTGTATAACAGGGTTTAGTGGTCTCTGGGTGTTTTGAACTTTTTTATTTAGTATGTGTTACATAGTATCTGGCATAGTTTGTTTCTTTTACCCAAAGTCTTGTCCGTACTAAATTCTGATTTATGTACCACGTGTTTTTTTTGTTTTCTCAGCTTCTGTATAATATATGTACCAGTTGTGTTTATTTTTGTCTTGCAATAAAAATTCCCCTACTCTTTCTGAGAATTGCCATGGGATCTTTAACAACCACCAGAACAGGCAGATGGGACCTTGGTTTAATGTCTCATCTGGAAGATGGCACCTCAGGAGTGCAGCACCCCTCATGCTGCACTACAGTTTCTGTATTGGGATTTAACCCAAGTGCCTGGCATGGGGATAGAACCCACAGCTTTCTGATGTTCTGGCCTCAGAGGAGAGTGTGCAACCTACTGAGCCACTATATTTTTATATATTTATATATATATATTATATATATATATATATATATATTATATTTTGAATCCTATGATTCATGCTCAGTGTATTTTAGATAGCTCAGAAGTGAAATTTACTTTATTACGGGGCTACTAGGATCACAAATACCTTTGAACGAAGGGTTCTTTTACAAAGTTTCTGTATCAGCAATGGGTGCAAGAAAAACAGTGGTAAGATGCAATACAAGGTCAGGAGGTTAACTTAGTAGCAAAAGACAGTACATGTGTATAGACTAGCACAGTAGCAAACAGGCAATGGCAAATAATGCACAATTAACAATATGGGTGTATATAGCAAGGCAGATACAAATGAAAAAACATCCTGGGGTGACATAAGTGGAGCAAGGGTTGGGGGATAAGAGGGGTAGGCAGTCAAGGATTTGACATTGTCTTAAGTGCAAGAACAGAAAGATAAGTGCTAGGTAGTCTGGGGGTGGAGCAACAAGAGATAGGGTTATAGGGAGGGGGAGAGGGGGTAAAATGGTAGGTGGGGGTTGGGAGAGAGATGGGGAGTAGCAGGGGATGGTGGGGTGGAGAGAAGTGGGGAGGGTAGCAAGGGAGGAGAGAAGAGGAGGGAGAGGTGCAGCAAAGCCACAAGCCTAGGCAGAGCAGTCACAGCTGCTGAGGTCAGTGAGGTGCTGGCAGAGTTTATGTTTGAATGGGCCAAGCTCATTTTTAGCTGCAATTTCAGGGGGAAGGTTGTTTAGCAGCAGGGGGGCCCTGATGTGGAAAGCACGTTGAGCCTGGTTGGTATGGCAGAATGGAACGATAAATGCTGGTTTGAGGGAACTGCACGTAAAATGTGCAGTGACTGCGGGCAACATTAAGGCATGAGTTGCAGGGAGTGTGAGGTTAAGACAAATTTTTCTTAGCCAGTAGTCAGGTCTGGTAGGCAAGTCTACTATTAGATTGAGCCAGTTGGATTGCTTGTAGAGATCACAGGTATGAGCATGCTTCCCTGCGCCAGTGAAAAGTCTACAGCATTTGTTAAGGGCTGTCTTGACCCGTTTTAGAGTGGTATCATCGGCAGCCCCATAGAAGACAAGCTCATAATCAATGACAGGTAGAACTGAGGCAGTTATGGCTGCGCGCATAGTTTCTTTGGTAAGACAGAAGGTGGTGGCAGAGGACCCCCATTCTTGAACCGACTGATTCTGAGATGTGTTGACCATGTGACCCGAAAAACATTGTGAAATAAAGGGTAATACCAAGGTATTTAAACTCCTGCACTTGGCTCAAGTGGCTGTTCAAGTCGTTATGTATGGTGAAGTTTATGGATCTGTATTTGCTCTGAGAACTACGGAACAGCATGGACTTTGTTTTTTTGTAATTCAACAGCTTATGTTGGAGAAGCCAGGTTTCAACTAGGCTGAAGTTAGTCTGTAGCACCTTGGAGAGTGAGACGGGTCAGTATGGGAGGAAAAAAGGACTGCATCAACAGCATAGAGTATTAAGTTATTACTGCAAGCTGCAGGAAGAGTATTGATGAAAAGGCTGAAAAGTAGAGAGCCAAGGATGGAACCCTGGTGTACACCAGAGCGGACAGGAAGGGCACTTGAGTCAACAATTTTGACTTTTTGACCCCTTGCCGAGAGGTAGCTTTAAAACCATTTGGTTACATCATTAGATAGTCCAAGGGAGGAGAGTGAGTGAAGCAGGAGCTGGTGGTTCACAGTGTCAGATGCCTTGGTCAAATGGATGAACACCGCACTCAGTAGGTGGTCAGTGTCAATCGCCTTATGAATATAGCTGGTGAAGTCAAGCAGGGCTGTGGTAGTACTATGGGCTTTTCTAAAGCCATGTTGTTGCAGGCAGAGTAAGTCATATTTGTTGAGGTGTTCACACAACTAGTCAGCTACAATTCGTTCCAATGCCTTGGAGAGTGGTGGGAGGATACAGATAGGGCAGTAATTACAGAGAAGAGACATATCACTACTTTCATGAACGTGTGTGACCACTGCTGATTTCCAGAGTTGGGGGAATTGTTTATGAGATAGTGAGAGATTCAGAAGTTTAGTGAGAGGTTGTAGGACATTGTCGAGAGAGAGAGAGAGAGAGAGAGAAAGAGAGAAGTTTGAGGACAAAGGTATCGCTGCTGAAACTGGCTTTGCTTAGCACTTTAAGGTATCTTTTGGCTTCAGACATGAATACTGTCAAAGTAGACGGGGGGTATTACTGTGGAGATTGATTTTAGTATTGAGGCAGTGCCAGGCAGAGTTGTCAAAGAGAGGGGGATTAGGCGGAGACAGGAATATGCCAAGATCAGTGAATGTGAGATTAAAGAAGTCGTTATTTCTTTGGGGTCCTGTAAAGAGGAGCTGTTAACCTCAGTCATAGTGGGGGAGGATTTGCTTGGTTTACCCGTGAGGCTCTTGATGTTCTCCCAGAAGGGTCTGCTATTTCTCCAGGAGTTAGTAAGTTCCTAGTTGTAGAAGACTTGCTTGGCTCTGCGTATAGCTATTGTGCACTGGTTCCTAGCCGCCTTATAGAGCTGCATATCGTGTGGTTTCCCCAGAGTCCATGGTTCAGTGCCAGAGGTTCTCTGTTTCACATCACAGAGATGAGTTCAGAGTTAATTCAGTGATTAGTGGTAGATTGAGTTTTACATTTACACAGAGGGGGACAAAACTGTTACAAACTTTGTTAAACTGGGCAATAAAAAAGTCAAGTGCTTGGTCGACACTGCTTTAATAGTCAAGAGGTGTCCAGTCAACCACTGAAAGGGCAGCAACAAATTATGGAAGCTTTCTTTTTGTTAAGGAGAAAGAGGACTTTGGTTTAGGTGCCTTGTTTGACCAGTGGCAAATAACTAGGGAGTGATCACTGAGGGCATCTGGGAGAACTTCCATGTTAGTGATTCTGCTGGGATGATAGGTGAGGATCAGGTCAAGTAAGGAGCTACTACCAGACTTATAATTAAACCTAGCGGGAGAGGCGACCGTTTGAGTAATGTTTAGGGCAGCAATGGCATCCTTATACAGGTCAGCTTGTGGAGCTAGCCAGTTAACATTTAGGTCACCCATTACAATTGTCTTGCCATGGGAGGTGCTGTCATCCATGAAATCTGTGATCATTTGGAAGCCTGTAACATGTTTACACGGGGAGGATGTATATTGATGCAACTGTGAGGGATTTTCCCTGTTGGCCCAGGATTATTTTAACTGCTAGGATTTGAGAGTTGTTTGCAGAGGGAGGTAATGGGATAACTAGCCCTTTCAGAGTGTCCTTCAAATAGTGCAGCCACCCCCTCTCTTGGCAATTTTGTTGAGTCAGAACAGGGCATAGCCTGGAATGGATACAGCATTGTCTGTGGCCTTAGGAGAGAGCCAAGTTTCGGTGAGGGCTATAACGTCTGGCCCATGTTGTAACACCCAGACTTGGGAGTGCATTGAGCTTAACTGGCAGGCTGCAGATGTTAAGAGTCACCAGCTTGATGGAGCCTTGTTTCTTGCGTCGTTCATATGCCGAGGTGGTTGGACCGGGGTTTGGGTGTACGTTCCCAGCTAGGAGCAGGAGGAGAAGCGCAATCCTAGCAAGATAGTGAGTAAGGAGCTTGTGAGCCGAACGCAGTCTACCTCTGAAGGATTATTTAGCAGGTGTGTTATTGCAGGGTGTGAGTAACTGAAGGAGAAGGGGGTACTCAAGGATGTGGAGGAGATTATCTCAGTTATTATTGAGGGAGGCTAGCATGGGAGCACAGTAGTGTGTTTTGGATGGCGGTAGGTTACACCAAGGGAATATATCCCAATATTGAGTGGCAATGCTGGTAAATGAGGGGGGTACCAGTACTAGTGGAGTTGAGGGGTATGAAAAACAGAAGTAGAGGCAGCATTAGAAAAGTGTTTATGTACATAGCAAAAAGAGGTACAGGTGTCCAAAGCAGAGGGTAAGGAGAGAGTGCACAGCTTATGAAGTTAGGGTGGTGGCGGGGAGTAGAACAAGGCTGAGTGTTAGTCAATAGGGAGTGATCCTAAAAGCACAGGCCTTGACAGGAGTAGAAGAGGGAGGGGCCAAAGGCTGATGAACAGTGACAGACTGACCACACAATAAGTGAAATGAGACAAGGACTAGATTGGGCAAGTGTGCTCACAACCTGGCCCTCTAGTGGCTGAAATATATAATCTGCTAATGGAAAAGTTAGCACCTAAAAAAAAAAAAAAAAGCAATTTAAGCAGTAGAGTGATGAACTTCAGGGGACGGTGCCAGGCAGTTCAAATCTCCAGGAGCTGAAGCCAGTCAGGGAGAGACAGAGTGCTGAATCTGCCTATAGTAGGCTCGATTTCAGGCACCATCCACCAACTGAGTTCACGGCTAGCAGGCTGGACTGGAGCTGCTTTCCCGAAGCATACCTGGAATCTTGCTCTTGAGGGCAGACTGGGGAGCACCCTGCGGCTGGCTGTGTTCAGCACCAGACCGCCAGTGCAGAAGATGCCCCCCCCCCCCCAAATCAGGGAATCCTGGAATCTTGCTCTTGAGGGCAGGCTGGGGAGCACCCTGCAGCTGGCTGCGTTCAGCACCAGACTTCTAGTGCAGAAGATGGAATCCTGGAATCTTGCTCCTGAGGACAGGCTGGGGAGCACCCAGCGGCTGGCTGCATTCAGCATCAAACTGCTAGTGCAGAAGATTGAATCACCCTCAGAGGGACTGTAATTCTTCATCTTCCTGAATATCTTCACCATTCATCTGTTGGATCTGTGCCGGAGACACTAGGACCCCGTGGAAGCATATAGCTTTAAGATTTTTGGAGTGGGGGACAGACATCGGGGACTGCACCGCCCACGAGGGATGTATGATGTGGCGCTCGTGGACTGGCCAGTAACCAACGCTGGCTTCACCCTCTCCTCAGTTCTGTTCACCTAGTAGAGAAAGATAGGGTAAGAAGGTAAAAAGGGTGGGTCAAGGGGGCCCAAGGGACAGAAAAAAGGATATAGGATATAAACTAAAACCTGACCAGAGGAGAGAATTACAGAGACCCAGGATGGAGGGCCATTAGGATGGCCTTGGATTACAGAGGAGACCCCCTGTTCACGGTCAAAAATGAGTGCGTCAAAAGAGCTGGCTTGCTCTCAGTGGAAAATGAGGTATCTGACACTCTGAGAAGAGCCCAAGAAAAAAAATGGCTGCTCCTAAAAGAGAGAAATCAGCCTAGAAAGGATTGCAAGGAAAAGAGAACTTCTGACATACACAATGAGAAGACCCACGAGCCCTGATAAGAAAACCACAGCCAATCCTCGAAATCATTTTGAGGAGCGAGAACTTAGATGGTCAACAATTTTGAGTCCCACAAGGCCAAGCTGAAAAATGGGAGAAGGCCAGTCCTTGAAGCCACGGATCTAATGGCTAAATTAGGGCTCAAGCAGTCAAGACAAGCTGAAATTCTAAGAACCGTAAGCAGGTTGAGAAGGTACTCCTAGAAGACCAAGAACAGGGGCCCTCACGAGGGCAGAGAGGGAATAGGAATCCCAAGTAAACTCCTTCTCTTAACTCTGAGACTGCTGAGATTTTGAAGGGGAATTAAGAGAGGAGGTACAGCAGACCCAGGAACAGGTCAGAAGCTGTATGGTAGGAGGGAAGTGGGCTAAAAACTAAGAATTGCTAGCCCAGAAAAACAAGCCCTCATGGTAAGCTCTGTCCGCTAAGGGATGAGAGAACAATCCAACAGAAAAAACGAGACCCTCCTACAAAGATGTAACAGGAAAAGGGCCTGTAGAAGCGGGGTTCCTATTCCCATCTCTCTCTCTCTAAAGAAAAATTATCTGTTAGTTTTTATTTTTTGGGGAGTCTAGCAAAAACATGTAATATATGTTCTGTGACATCAAGTGGTGCAAAGAGAAAAGGGCAAGGTCCAAGATAGAAAGTGTTTTCCCTACAAAAACAAAGGCCAAAATGGTCTCAAGGGACCTTTCCCTCTCCCCAGTTTATTTTGTTTTGAAAAGGGTGAAGGCACTGGCCGGTGGCGCTGAGGTTTGGCGCTGGACGCCACACCTACTGGCCGACCTGGATTCAGGAGGCGGACTTGGGTTGCCGGGGGCTGGCGCCCGCGACAGCTTGCCTTCTCCAGGGGGAGGGGAGGATCGCCTCAGTGAACAGTGACCTCTGGTGGTGGCTGGGGGCACGACAGTTAGTCTGCACCTCGGGGGTTCAGTTGGTCACGGGCAGAGGCCAGTGAACCAATCACCTCTAGAGGTTGCATTACTAAGGGGGGGGCATTGCAGACATCGGTACTCGCGCCTTGACATCATGGGCCAGCAACGTCCCCACAGAACAGGGGGAAAAAAAACCACCCCGAGCTGGGCAGACAAAGCGCCGAACCCAGTCCTGATGCGACACCAACTGCCGCTATTGTAGGGACCGGAGAAGACACTTAAGGTACAGGGGTTTTGCCCCACGAAGAACCCCGCCCAGGGGGCAATCCACGGCAGGATGAGGGACCCTAGGCAGAAGGTAAGTCAGTGGCAGAAAGGGGTTCCACTGGCAACTCCAGAAGGGGCAGCTCTGGTAGGGACGTAGGAGGGAGAAAAAGAAATTTCAAAAAGAAAAAGGGGGAAGGCAGAGAAAGGGAGGAGAGCCTGCCCAGAAGCCTGGCCACTGTGGGGAAAGGTGGGTGTGTAGCAGTGATGAATGGTGAAGATATTCTGGAAGCTCAAGAATTACAGGAAGTACATAATTTTCATATCTTTCAAGAATCAATCTTCATCATTCATCACTGGTGGGTCTGAGTACAAAGCCATTGCCGAATGGTGGTGATGGCAAACCCAGAGGGAAATGGTTGTTCCCTCAACCTCTTGTGAGGGAAACACAATAGGTGGGGACCCCTCACAGGTCTGGCGAGGCCAGAGGCTGATCAGGGGCAGGCAGAGGCTCCAATGGTCTGGAGAAGGAAGGCGCCTCATAAGCTCGTGCATGGTCCTGCAGGAAAAGAAAAGGTCCCCATGGTAGCATGAGGCAATCACTCTACGCCTGGTCATGGGTGACGACCTTGAAATGTGAAGCCACGCCGTCTGCCTAATGCAGACTGCAGTTCCCACCAATCTGGAAGCTACTTCACTGGTGTCGCAGGACACAGTCGATTGGTGTCTCGCCAGCTCAAGACCCTGTGTAGAAAGACGAATGGCTTACCTGGGTGCCTCAGTCAGGCATGGATGCCAGAAGTTTTCCCAGCATCTCCCACAGGTGCCTGGTGCAACAATGCACAATGTAAGGCATGCTGCCCAAAAAACTTCTACCCCAGCGGTCAAACTCTGTCAAGTCAGACTCGGGGGTTGTGCCATGGGTGACTATGCCCAGAGGGGGGTTCCAGGATCTCTATCCCAGAACAAGGATGCGGCATGGCAACAGGAGACCCCTGGGGTGTGCAGTACCTGTGCAGGCAGTCCCTTGGGGCTGGAGAGGAGGCAGAGGGATGAAGCCAGACATTCTGCGATGCCTTCACAAATGGCTAGGGCCATGGAGCTATGGCTGTAATGTCAGAACTGTACTCCCCAAGGAAGGTCAGCGTCATAAGAGCATAACTGCATCCAGCAAAGTGGGAGATGTGCAGCTCCTCCAACATTCCCAAAAGGAAATGCTGATAACTGGTGCAATCAGCATCGGAGGTGAAGTGGACATAGGTATCCTCTTTGATGTTCAGAGTCTGATGCACAAGATAATTATCGATACATATACTGATAAGCTCCTGTATTACCAATATTAAGCATTATAAAGCAGTGCCCATATGTTTCAATGCAAGCATCGGAGGGGACTCGCTCCGACGACATCACATCCTTACATCATGGCTATTTTGGGAGCCGAGCAGTGCATGGTTTACATTTCAGGGAATTTTTTAGAACATAGCGACTGCATGACAACAAGGAAAATTACAGCTCTCAATGCCATAAGGTAAATAAGAAAGCCTTATTTCATCAGTATATAGCAGCACTTTACATTTGACATACCCCCAATTCGGGCTTGTTTAATAGTCCTTTAAAATGACCCCATTTCAAGCAAGAATACAACACTAAGAACAAAGTTGTTAAATGATATCAGAGGATGGGCTCAAAGTGATTGTTTTCACACCAACAAAAGAAAACAGACAACTGTATTTGTAAATATTTGGCTCCATACCCTTACTTTCTTAACTATAGATACAGATCCTGCAAAACAAAATGACAATGTCTGACAGGAGAGTTAACTGTATATAAAAAAAAAAAAAAAGATCTGTAAATTAGGATTCATTCTCTGCCAAAACACTACAATTAATATAAATGCCTTTTAAAACACATGGGTGGAGGGTACAGGGCTACCAGTAGTGCAACAGCATATGTGGCCTGAGACACAGCTATGGATGCAAGACCTCTGACCAACAAAAGTGTTTTTGTTTATTTGCTGAAACAAGACACCATTTCATGCTCAGGCACCAAACCTAAGTGGCTTTCAGATATTCAAGGACTTTTTTTTTTTTTTTATTATTATTATTAACTCCCACCCTGTGACCCGGCTGCTTACTCCTTCAGGCCCCCACATGGACTTCCACACCGTGACTACTCCCGTCCCCTACCGCCCCACATTACAGCCATCCCAGGTGACCCAACTGTATCCCTTCACTGGGCGGGTTTCTTACCTTCACAGAAGAAAGGCCTTTGCGGCCATACCAATGATCCTGGGTGCTGCTGGGCCGGCACATGCAGGTCCAGGAGCCCGGTGGGGAGGGTCCAGGGAGGCCATCGCCCGATCGGCTAGGGCGCCATTTTCTCATTTACTCCCCTGGAGAGAGAGGTGCCACAGACATCATGGTGCATGCAGTCAGGCACTCCCCTAGTGCACTGTGGTCTGACGTCCTGCTGTACTCCAGCCTCTGCCAGCAAGCACAGAGTCGCACCCCCTTCCCCCCACCCGAAGGTGAGCCGTCATCTGACACTCCTTTCCTTCTCCGGCCAACCCTCCAGCGACCAGAGTCTGTTCCTGAACCCGGGATCGCAGACAGAAATCCAACCTGTGCTGACGGGCTTTTTTTTTTTTTTAAATAAATGAGCTCTCGCTTTGTCTCATTTCACATTGTTGCAACAGCTCTAGCGAAGTGCTGTCACAGTTAGTCTGACAAACCCAATTGTGAATGCGGATCTAGGGCCATGATTGATCGAGGTGGCACAGTTCCAGCTCAATGGCACTGGGGAGGACTGAAAGGTTAAGTAATTTTTTTTTTTTTTTTTTTTAAATATATCAACACAGGAATCCTATCTAATCCATCATCTACTCCACTAATTTTATTTAATTTCCCTCATTGGGCAATTAATAAATCCCGTTACCAGCCCAAGGCAGTAATGAATTTCTTTCACTAGATACACTGTACTAATGTCATCAAAAGTTAGGACCGTCTTACCCGACTTGGTTGCAGATTTTGTTTTGCTCTTGCTCCTGGAGTATACCACGGAGGATGGCATGTGCGAAGCGGAGTAAGCTGTAAGTGCATCTTTTCGTTCGGACAGCATACTGCAGTTGTTACATGTATAGCCGTTTATCATGGTCGTCTGGGTTCCAGCGGATGCTATATCCCCATTGGGCAGAATTACAGTTCTGTCACCACCTACACAAAATAAAACAAACATGAGCACCTATGTCGGATTGCTTTTTTCCTGGAAACATCTGATTCTGTCATCTTCTAAGAAAACTTCAATATACCTTTATGATCATCATCATCCTCATCAAGACCTGAAATAAAGAAAAGAAATGTAATTGTTAAGTGAATTTAAAAACTAAATACATAAGGAAGCACCGTACGACCAAGTTCAAGAATTCTGGCAGCAGCAGAGTAACTGTTTGTGAAGAGCTCCCAGAGCTACATGCTTTTTGCAATATTTTTCAAATTAAAATGACTTTCTTTCACGTCAATTTAGGTGATTGTGAAAGAGGACACTGTGGTATCCAGGAAGGTACAACATTTGTATGGTAGATATTGGTTGGGAGTCACAAGGATCACTGCATTTGTTTAGTGATTTGTCAACTCTGATGTGGTTAAATTTTATCACTATATTTTTAACCATTTCTGTGTGCGCCTTTTGTGGTGTCTGATCTTGAGGACGTAGGTGTCATTTGTGAGCTGTTTTGGTAAGTGCTTTTTTAAGCAATAATGTACGAGAGGGTGTGAGTTGTGCTGGGATAACCTCATGCCACCTGGGTGGTTGGGCATAAGGCCGCAGGCAGAGTGCGTCCAACATCCCAGAAGTGAGGTTATCCCAGCACAACCCACACCCTGGAGTGCATTATTACTATTATACAATGGCTCGTTGTTATAGAAAATAAAAAAAACTTATAAAAATATTTTTAGTAGATTTTTTTTAGTGTGGCACTATATCAGTTTCTGATGAGAAGAGCAAATATGGGTCATCAATACAGTGAGGTTGTGCTGGGATAACCTCATTGTGCCAGGGACATACTGATCAATCAGAGGCCAGGAAATTTTCTTGCCACTGTATAATCTGTTAAACAACTGAGTGTATTATGCCCAATACATTATAGTACATCATATCTTTTTTAGCAGTCTCAAATTTTTTTATTTTTATTGCTTTTTCCTCCTACCCTTTGGAATGGTTTTGTTGCTGTGGCAGCCTGTCAATGGTGTGGTACTGTAGTCTTTTCTGTAGTTTCAGGAGCTTTCTGGACTGCTAATTTCTATTACCTTTAAAAAAAAAAAAATCATATAGGATAGTGTATGGTAGCCCATACACAACAACGCTATTTTTGCACTGAGTGGTTACTTTGATGTCAAGGACAACAGCAAAGCTCAAGATGTCCCTTTGACGTCACAGTAACCACGAGGTGTCAGAAGAGCACTGTGTTATCAGGGATACCATACACTATTCTATATAGTGTATGGTGTACAGAAGCCCAGAACTGTCCCCTCAGTCTTTCACTCCGTCCGCTGCCTGCACTTCAACCACCACCTGCCAGCCAGCTCATGCACATGACTTCACCTGCCACTGACCAATGAAACGCGCTGATCGGGTCTCTTGTACTGTGACATCCACACCAACGCAGAATGAAAAGTTGTTCTGCATTAGTATGGACATCACTACTGCAGCAGAAGGACTTTTTATGGTGCATGGCTCTCCATACACTATAATGTTTTCTATTTTTAAAAAGCTACGTCAATTTATTTGTCAGCTGTTTGTTGTTGCTAAGTGGCAGATGTTCTGGCACAGTGATAGAATCTGTAGTAGCAGAATACTGAATTCATAGATTTCACTCAATCCACTCATTTTTAGAATACCAGAATACAATTTTAGAATAGCAGTGTTTTGTAACTCTTAAAAAGTGTTGATTTGCATAAGATATGATACAAACGAAATAAATATTCATATAGTTTTATAGATTATATTTCTGTAAGGTTAAGGGAGTTGGGAAGGTGCAGGTTACGGAAGTAAGGAAGGTGCAGGTAGTACTCCACAGTCGTTTCTATTGCTGAGCAATTAATTCCACCAGTAGTTATTCTCCAAGTTCTCAAGGTGGTTTCTCTCTCTCTCATCTACATCTGTAGTAAAGCCAGATTACCTGACAACATCAGGGTCATTATTTGTGATACCTCTCATACATGTCAGTGGCTCAGTAGGTAGCACATTCTCCTCCAAGGCTGGGAGGAGAGAGAGCTGTGGGTTCAGTTCCCACATCTGGCACTTGGGTTAATATCCCAGTACTGACACTGTAGTGCAGCATGAGAAGGGTGCTGCACTTCTGAGGTGACGTTGAACCGAGGGCCCATCTGCCTGGATTGGTAGTAGTTCAGGTGAATGTTAAAAATCCCATGGCACTTATCAAAAAGAGTAGGGACATTTCCCCGGTGTCCTGGCCAAATTTCCTGTATTCACTAAAAATACCACCAACAGTTTCATCTGGTTCAAGGTCAGTTGGCATTCATCTGTATCCCTCTCCCCCGGGTCGTGCCTGAAAATAGGCAGGATTTGTCTAGTGCACTTACCCGGTCAACAAAAACTAAATAAATACATTGTCGCTGTATCTTGTATAGTAGGCCTGTAACAGCTAGTTGGTAGTAGCTTCACCCAATCTGGGTGGGGAGTACAATCTAAAAGTGATATTAAGTAAGGGTCTCTCTCGCCAATACAGTTAGCTCCTTTTAGGATATGAACATAAGAAAATGCCCCCCCCTCTCCCTTCCATCCCTCCCCCGATTTCCATTCAGAGTCCCCCTGGTCTCTACCCACCTACCTGTACCCTGCCCATGCATCTATCCCATCTCTTCTTAAAACCCCCCACTGATTCCCTTGATACCAACTCCTCAGGTAGCGCATTCCAAGGCATCACCACCCTTTCCATGAAGTACTGCTTTCTCAGGTCTTTTCTAAACTTCCCAACCAGTTTTAGGCTATGACCCCTTGTTGTCCCTTCCCCTTCAGTCTGAACACCCCCCCGGTGTTCTTTCAAGTATTTAAAAGGTCTCGATCATGTCCCCTCTGTCCCTTCCGTCTTCCAAGGAGTACCCATTTAGCTCACAGTCTCTCCGCATAGGGCTTATCCCCCATTCAGAGGATCATCTTAAGACGCCCTCCTCTGGACCCTCTCCAGAAGCATAATGTCCTTCTTTAAGTAAGGCACCAGAACTGCACACAGTACTCCAAGTGCTGCCTCACCAAGGATTTGTACAGTGGCAGAATTACCTCCTCCCTTCTTGAAGCGATTCCCCCTAGCAATGCATCCCAGCATTCTTTGCCTTAGCTGCTGCTTTCCTGCATTTTCCTGAGCGATTAATTTTACCAGCGCTCACTACTCTCAGATCTTTTCCTTCCTCAGAGACTGTTAACTGTACCCCCTACCCCAATTTGTAGCTGTACCCTGGATTCCTAGCTCTCAAGTGAAATACACTGCACTTTCTAACACTAAACCCCAGCTGCCATGTGATTGACCATTGTTCTAGTCTTTCTAGGTCTTCCTAGAGTGTCCTTCCCTCCTCACTGTCCATCTCTGCACTTAGTTTGGAACAGTCAGCAAACAGGCTCGTATTACTCCCAACTCCCACCGCAATGTCTGAAATGAAAGCATTAAATAACAATGGACCCAAACCAAACCCTGAGGAACCCCACCAGTGACCCTTCTGGGTGTTGATAGCTCCCCCCCCCCCCACCTACTGTTGTCTGTCGTTTAGCCAGTTCCAATCCAGCTCACCTTCCTCCCTACCCTAAGTCACTCAGCTTGCCCAGCAGTCTCCCATGTGGCGCGGGTCAAAGCCTCTCTGGAGAGTCTAGATATACAAGAAAGCAGAAGAGCATGCTTTTCCATAGTACGCATAATAAACAGCTGACGGCCAGAAATCGCGTCGGTGTTGCCTTAGACCAGATGCATTCTTTCAAGTACCTTGGAGTGACCCTGAACAGTACTCTATCTCCAGTCATACTGATATGGTCGCCAAATCCATGAATATCTGCATCAGCCTTCTGTATACACATAAGCACTGCCTGACTCCCAAAGCACTTAAGCTTGCAGTACAAAGTGCGATTGTATCAATCGTTTACTACAGGCTTGTTATCTACGGAGCTGCCTGTGTGTCTGCCTTATGACGCGTCACCACTGTTCTGAACAAGTCTGCTCTGAACAAGTCCCGCAGATTACCAACTGGTGCTGCCCCCTGCATGCACACCTGTGACCTCTATAAGCAAGCTAACTGGCTTCAACTTCTGGGAAGAATCACTTACCAAACCTGCCTGGTAGTAAAAAAGGCATCCCTCGGTCTTATGCCCCTTGGGGTACAGAATCTCCTTAGACCAAGGAACAGCACTTGCCACACCAGAAGCTCTGGTAACTCCACTCAGGGCAAGTGGCTGTTTGCAGGCAGAGCCCCTAAGTTGTTCAACTCATTGGGCAGCAAAGTCACCGACTCAGCCACTCTAGGCCTGTTCAAATGTAATCTTCGTCCTACCCTTGTAACTCTGGCCTCATAGGACTGCTTCATTTAATTACCCCGGACTGACACCCCTATCTCCATTTTCTCGGTTTCTATTCCTCTATCCACCTCCCATAATCCCCCACCTTTTCTCTCTTTTCACCTCCCCTTCCCCTCAATTGCTCTATCCCTCCGCTACCTCTCCAACTCTTCTGTCCCCTACCTACTCCCAATTCTCTAGCCCAGATCCTGAATGTCTTCTGACCTCCCATCCTTCCTACACCCTAAACTACCTCCCTACACATACGCACCTCCTCTCTTCTATTCCTGTATATATCAGTTTGTATCTTCAATCCCTGCTACTTTTGAAACTCTTCTACTCCAATGCCAAGGCATAATTTTGCTGCATTATAATTCTCTGTACAACTTTGTCCATGTACTCCACTATTTGTACAGCTATTACCTGTTTTTTTATTGCATCTAACCTAACTACTATGTCTAGCTGTACTGTTTCTTGTGTTAAGTAACCCTGGACTTTGTAAACCAATTCCAACGTTTTTGTGTTGTCTTTTTCATAAACTTTCAACATGGAACCTTTGTAAGAGCGCCTACGGCTTAAAAGGCGTCAATTCTGAATTCCCAATAAATAAATAAATAATGGCCTACCACCGTCCAGAGATAGTCACCCAATCAAAAGATCCAACCTGGTGTTTGACGAGATCGCCCCTTGGCAAAACCATGTTGCCTGACATCCTTAAGTCCACTTACCAACAAGGACTTCACCAGCCTTTCCTTCGGTATACTCTCCAACAGTTTCCCCACTATGGACATCAAGCTGACCAGTCTATAGTTTCCCAATTCATCTCTTGACCCGCTCTTATGGAGGGGCACTACATGCACCCTTCTCCAGTCTGATGTTACACTTCCTGTTTGGAGGGAGGAGATGAATAACTCCATCAGCGGTGCTGCCAGGACATAAGTCCACTCTTTCAGGACTCTGGTGTGGATCCCATCCGGACCTGGGGCCTTGTCTCTCCTTAATGATCTAGGCCCTCCCACTCTCCACTGGTATCACATGTTAGTGACCCCCCCCCACCCTTTATCTCAACACTCCCTGTGGAACAGGACCATCCATTTCCCTCGTAAAAGACAGCGCAGAAGTACTCGTTTAGTACCTCAGCCTGCTCCACTCCCTCTTCTGCCTACCCACCCTCCTTTTTTAACCTGGTGATCTGCCCCCTACACTTTCTCTTCTCCCTGATATATCTAAAAAATCCTTTCCCCCTCCTGATCCCCTGTGCCAACCATAGCCCTTTGGTCACTCTGGTTGTTCCTACCACCCTACTCACCTCCTTGGAGGATGTGGTTCAGGAGGTGAAATACTCAGTTGTGGGGACTGTGGGGCACTCTTCTCCAGAGATGTGTGCTGGAGGAGGGGGTACTGCCCCTTCTGCAGCACCACAACAGAGTTCCATGCTCAGCTAGTAGCAGCAGGGATAGAGATATCTCAACAGCACACAGCTCAGCAGCAGCTAACCCCCTCCTACACCCACACTCACCCAGAGACCCACTGGACTAGGGGGTGGCAGGGCACGGGTCAATCAAAAGGAGCCGTACTAGGCATTTCTAAGGGATTAACGCCTGATACAGCAGCCTGCAGCCAATCAGAGCCCGTGTCTGCCTCATGAATTAGGCTTACACTGTAATTAAACTTACAGCAGCAATGTATGTTAAAGTTGTAACTACACTTTTTTATTCTGTTTCAGTTTGTTTTTCTCCAGTCTTGTAAGATGCTTTTTATCAGAATCTGCTTTAACCTTTTTTATGTATGCATTCATTTTAGATGTGATAGAAGCACTGAATGAATACTTTTGCTCAATGTTCATGGAAGAAAAAGGGAACTGCTACCACCATGGGCTGGGAGGGTGGGGACAGGGGAGAGGAGGCAACAGATGGAAGGATTGAGGAGGTAGAGTCCTAGAGGGACTGAGGGTGGACAAGGCACCAGGACTGGATGGTATCCACCCCAGGGTGCTGAGGGAGATGGTGGAGCCGCTGTTGGATCTGTACAGCACCTCAATGGAGTCTGGATGTGTGCCACTGGACTGGAGGATGGCACATGTAGTGCTGTTACACAAGAACGGACCAAGGGATGAACTGGGTAATTATCATCCGGTAAGTCTCACCTCCATAGTGTGCAAACTCATGGAAACGATTCTAAAGGAAAGACAGGTGTCGTACCTAGAGGACAATGGCCTCCAGGATGTGAGGCAGCATGGGTTCGTTTAAGGGAAGTCCTATCAAACCAACCTGATACAATATTAAAACTGGGTGACAGGAGAGCTGGATAAGGGTCATGCGGTGGATGTTCTTTACTTGGACTTCAGCAAGGCCTTTGATTTGGTGCCTCAAGGGCAGCTTGGAGGGAAGCTAACTGGTGTAGGGGTTGGGGTAAAAATTAACTGGATTACAAGCTAGCTGTGTGGGAGGCTGCAACAGGTAGTGGGAGGGGAGCTCTCAACTCCAAAGCCGGTGGGGTGCCACAGGGCTCTGTGCTGGGGCCAGTATTATTTGGGTTCTTCATATCAGACATTGCACACAGGGTGGTGAGCAAGGCAAGTCTGTTCGGAGACAACACCAAAATGAGAGCAATGGTGGATGGGGAGGAGGGATGGGAACAGCTGCAGGGAGACCTAAACAAGCTAGAGGAGTGGTCAGAGAGGTGGCAGCTGGGGTTCAATGCAAAGAAGTGTAAAGTTATGCACTTCAGGGCGAAGAACCCAAGAAGAGAAATCTGGCTTGGGGGGTTAAGCTGGGGATCACCGAGGAGGAGAAGGACATAGGGATAATGGTAACAGGGATCATGAACAATACTATCCTGTGCAGGAGAGTGGCTGCAAAGGCAAACAAGATGCTGGGTGCATAGCGAGGGGGTTTTCATCCAAGCGAGGAGAGGTGATCTTGCCCCTCTACAGGTCGCTGGTAAGGCTGCACTTGGAGCATTGTAAGCAGTGTTGGAGGCCATATCTGAGGCGTGATATCAGGCTACTGGAAGGGGTGCAGAGGAGGGCAACGAAGATGATATATTGAATAGAGGGAAGAGATTATGAGAGCAGGCTGGGAGACCTGAATATGTACACCCTGGAGGATAGAAGGGACAGGAGAGACATGAGAGAGACATTCAAGTACCTGAGGAGAATCAATAAGGACGGGGCAGATGGGGTCTTTAAGCTAAGGAGGGGAAGGGACACCAGGGGGTATGGGCTAAGAATATAGGGGGAAGATTTAGGAAGTAAATGAGGAAACTATTTCACGGAGAGGGTGGTAGCAAAATGGAATGCACTACCAGAATGGGTGGTATGTAAATCTGTGAACAGCTTTAAAAGGGCATGAGACAGGGTGTGGGGGAGAGTGGGGGTGGGGCAGCTGCAAACTAGGGGTTCCAGTTGCACTCGAGCAGACATAGATAGGGTGGTCTGTTTCTGCTGGCACATTCGTATGTTCATAGAATAAAAAGAGCGCTCTTTTTAATACAGTGATACCCCAGGTTTTAATCAGCATTCTTAACAGTTTTTGATCAATTATTGTCCCAGAAGGTCAGGGATCAGTGCCTGTTGCATGCTAGGTCACCCAATTCACAACAAAAGTGATGTTAAAAACAATGGGTGTTGAAAGATAGCCGAGAATATGCATGAAAACCTAAAGACAGCCGCATGAAATGGAGCACTCCTTTGAATAATTTCAAATGGAATAAAACGCTAAAGCAGACTCAAAACTGGGAGAAAAAGGCATCTTACAAGGGCAGAGAAGGGAAATCTAAAAACAATAAAAACTGTAATGTGCACTGCTGCTTTAAGTAAAAGCCTCAAAGAGGGTAGTATTGTAGATAGTGGATAGTCTGCAGGCAAAGTTGAGGTTCTACGCTTGGGACAAAGTTGTGGTTCTTTGCAGGCGGAAGGTTGTGGTTCTTGGTCCAGGTTAAGTTGTGGGTCTAAAAGCCAATAATGTGGGATGCTTGCATTTAGGTTTCAGATTTTACAATATGGACCACTTTTCAGCCAACAAGATAGTGGGTTTCCAGGACACTGTTATAAATCAACACGAAGAGATCACCTGGTCAAAACAGACGGATTCACATACTATACATTTCTACTGATTTGCTACTGTGAGAAATTATAGTGTTTTACTCCAACGTCATCTGTCAGTAAAAAGATAGTATCTGCTCTGTTCTCAGATGTCCATCTTCAGCAGCATTCAAAAGTGTGGAGGCAGCAAGAAGCATCTTCGAGTTGCTAGTTACAAGTAATTTATCACTTTTTTGAACCACCACCAGAGGCAGTGTGACAGAAAATATAAGCAGAGAGCATCCACTTTCTTACAATTAAAAACCAAAAACGAAAAAAGAAGGAGAAATTGCAGGCTCCTGCAACTAAATGAAACTGGGATTTAACTGAACTTGCTTACAACAAAACAGAGAATTGTACATGCAGACCCTACCCCAAACTAGGCTGCACTGTGGCCTTGAAGAGCTCCTGATGTCACAAGAAACTTTGAAAATGCGCATGTGTTCTATATACTGTACATAATGCTGCTTATATTTTATCGGTTTTCTGTATTATGCTCACCTTTTTCATAATAACTATGTAAAATATGAAACAGGAGTATCATAGGTTTAACTTCATCTGCTTTTTTGCTCATCTACACAAGACACCATAGTCCTCTGCTTGTAACATCATAATCATGTAATAGATTTCATGCTCATATGAAGTATAGAGGAGACTGATCTGGTCCAAGGTAATGTGCAGAGACAGAAAGAAAATAAAAACATAGAAACAAAGCAAACATGGCTAAACATGCCCACCCCACCCCCACACAAGATGTCGGGGAAGACGCTAGATAATCTAACAAAAACATCAGTGTCTCCCACTCACCCCAACCCCTGGCTAATGTTTTTACAGATTTTTTTTTTTTTTTTTTAATCAAAAGTTGTCGTTTATATAGTAGAATGTACCATCTATTCATATATTCTGGCTCCCGGGCTGTTCGGTGCCCTGTTGAGCAGGCACTGCACTCAGTATGCTAATCAGATTTATAAAATGGCTAGGAATTTTCTAAGTACCCGATTGGCTATTAGGCGTTAACACAAAGAAGTCCGATAATGCCAAGCTGGGCACTGATACCAGTAAAGATGCCCATTTAGAATGTTAATAAAACAAAAGTCAGCCATTTTGTTTTCCACACAACTGGCATCAGACTGACAAGTGTCACTTCTGCCAGAAATTAGCTTTAACCTTTCACTGTCGGAGGAGCAGTAAGATGTTTCTGTACAGCCTTCAAAGGAGCCTGCCTACGAAGAAATGCCAGCCAGCCTACAAGTGAAACTGAGTTACCAGCAATAGCGGCAAGCAGCAAGACTGTCAGTGAAACCATGGAAGGGAGCGAACCAGTCACCAGAGAACCTGTAGTAGAATCAGGTGAAACAACACTGGCAGCAAACACCATAAAATCTACCATGGGAGCAGGTATAACGGAGCTTACACTACTAACCTCATTGAGTGCCCTATTCCTACAGACAGAATCCACTATCGAAGCAGTCACTTTTACGGACGACTCTGGAAACAGTGAAGCTGCAACTGAAGCGGTTTCTGTCTTAAGTGTCATGACAGCTCCTGAAACCACATGTGAGGCAAACTGCAGTGCTAATGTTACTCAAATGAAACCGCGATGGAAACGAGCAGCCAACCTGCGAGTGAAATGGAGTTACCAGCAATGGAGGCAAGCAGCATTGAGCCTGTCAGCAAATCCACTAAGGTCCTCAGTGAAGCGAGCGACCCAAGCACCAGTGAAACCGCAACTGAAGTGGTAGTTCTACAGATTAGCAGTACAGGTGCCGAAACTACATCTGAGGTAAACAGAAGTAAAAATGAACTGCCACATGGTGAAACACGGCCGAAATGATCACAGAAGTACCAGATTCCCTCAGTACTCCACAGAGCAACTAAACTTGCTAGAAAACTAGCGCAATACTGCTGTTCCCCCCCAAAAAAGTTTAAGTGACCAAGTACAACACAAGTTTAAGTGCCATTGTATTCTGCTGTTCCCTCCCTAAAAAAATAAAAAACGAAAATAAAAAATTGGAAAGTGATTTTATTAAATGTACAACACAAGTTTAAGTGTAATTGTATTCTGCTGTCCCCAAAAAAAAATAGGTAACTACTTTCTGTGGCATAATGATATTTGACTTAATAAATTCATATTTATTAAAATCTAAAACTAGTATTCAGGATTTTTTTTTTTTTTTTTTTTAAATGCTTAAGCCACTTCATAAGTGCAATAAGCCACTCCAGGGTGTGTGTTAGTTTAATACACGGCTAGGGAGCTGGATGCCTCTATGTCCTAGCAGTGCGTTAAACTGTTCAACACACCCTGTCGTGTCTTATTGCTTATGTGTCCTGTGCTTCAACAAAAGACACAATTAACATATTGAGTGCTGCCAAGCTCACTCAATACGATGCCCACTGGCCCACGAGCAGAAAGATGTGAATGGCTATTACATTTCACTACAAGAAGGTCAACATTTGTCTAACAGAAAAAAATTGATCTCTGGAAAAACTTTAGTTGTGGGTGGGGGACACTGGTGTTTTTATGTTATGTTAGTAGTTTTCCTTTAAGGGATGTAGCTACTTCTGAATGCAAGACACCAACAGTAGATTAGCTACTACCTGCAATACCCACCCCAGAAGTGGCCAACCTCTGTTCTTTCTTGTATTGAAGATTCATCCAGCACTGTGGATGCCATCGATAAATCACTGGCATGGCTGACAAAACTACCATGGCTGAGAATGGAGGCGTTGGAAAGAACCTTTGAGTGAGTGTCTTGCGTTGTGGTATTCAGCTGCTTACTTGTACTTCTGCGTTGTTTCACAGTTCTAAACAAGAGAAAAACAAAGAATGTAAACACAAAGTAAAAAACAAATATAGAAAATCTATCCTCATGTGTACAAACATATTGGCAATCGGTCACAACATATAGCTTCGTATCGGTTGGTGGTAGTTACACATAAGCCGAAGTTGCCTGAAGAGCATGTAAGTATATCTAACATGTTTTTATTTCTCATCATAAATGGCGAGGGCTGGGCTGGCCTGTCGGCATAGCAGTAGGGTTGCTACTCATGACGCTGGGGAGTGGGTACGAGCCCGGAACACTGGAGAGCCAGCAGATGGAGGTTTGCATGTTCCACAGAACACTCATTTTCTTGGGAAAGGTGACCATTCCCCACTAGATAAGCACCACCTGAGGGCCCCCCCACCCCCAAGTGGTGCAGGGTAAGCAATGAGAGGTTATGGAATGCTCAGCTCAGTAACTGGTATGCCCATTGCATGCACGCATCACATGTTAATGCCAGAATCAGAAGGGAGAACTGGAGAAAATCCTCAGTCCTTGCAGGATGACATCAACTGAATGGAGGCTCTGCATCATAGAAACAGAATTCAACAGCAGATGAGGACCGCCGGGCCCAATCTACTCTGCCCATTTTTTCCAATCTAGTGCTTAAACCGCATTCCCTACCCAACCTGTAGCTTTCCTTTTCTTCCCTATTGATAGTGTTCCTTTATGTTTCTCCCATGCATTTTTGAATTCCCCCACCATTTTTGCCCCCACCGCCTCCTCTGGGAGGCTGTTCCATGTGCCCACCATCTTTTCTATGAAGAACTACTTCCTCGCATCACCCTTGAGTCTACCCCCCTCTAGTCTCATCTCTTGTCCCCTTGTTTCTGAACCTCTTCTCTGAAAGATGCCACTCTCTTGTACCTTACTGATACCTGTGAGGTACTTGAAAGTCCATTATATCTCCCCTCTATCTCCTCTCCTCCAGTGAATACACACGGAGGTCTTTCTGTCTCTTCATATGGCTTCTGATGCAACCCCTGCACCATTTTAGTTACCCTTCTCTGTACTGCTTCCATTCAGTCAGTCTTTCCTGAGATGCGGCCTCCAGAACTTTACACAGTACTCCAGATGAGGTCTCACCAGTGATCTGTATAGCGGCATCACCGCCTCCTTTTTTCTGCTAGTGATTCCTCCTCTTATGCACCCTAAGCATCCCACTGGTTTTCCCTACAGCCTTCACACATTGTCTGGTCACCTTTAGGTCATCGGATATACTCACCCCCAGGTCCCTTTCCTGTTTGGTGGCCGTCAGAATCTCCCTTCCCATCCTGTATTCCTCCCCTGGATTTCTGTACCCCAAATACATGATGTTGCATTTCTTTGCATTGAATCTCAGCCGCCACACTCTACCATTTCTCCAACTTTCTCAGGTCCCTTTTCATTGGTTGCACTTCCTGCAACTGTCAGATTCTTATGAAGCATGCAGAAGCTAATAGTACTAGCTAACTAATCTAAACTTAACTAACCATAACTACCCCTATTTAGGGCAACACCTCTTAAACAGAGGGCATCTCTAAGACTCAAGTTGACAGATGCCCAATAAACTAAAAGGTACCCACAGGTTTCCAGCATCAGTTGTACAGACAGTGTGCAGTGCCCTGTAGGTCCTAGCAGGGGAGGAAGGGTGGGAGCTCAGAATACAGTAAGATTCCCTTAGAAGAAACATTTCTATGGTTAAGTGATGTTTTCTTCAAACCCCAGGAAATCTTACTGTATTCTGATAAATGCAGACTACCCAAGTGGTGCCTTTGGAGGCAGACAGAGGACCCGCTTAGGAAACAAGCTCTGCAGAACTGCTGTGCCAAACCTGGCATCACTCCTGGGCTGGGTATCCAGGCAGTAATGCTTAGTAAATGAGTGAACTGTTTTCCAGGTAGTTGCTTTACAGATTTCCAACAAAGGGAGATCCCTTGAAGCTGCTGCTGATGCAGCTTCCCTCCGGTTGAGTGGGCCCGGAGCCCTTGGGGGGCTGTTTGCCCAGTTTACCGTAACAGAATTGGATACACGCCACAATCCACCCTACTATAGATCTCTTCATAGCAGGTTTACCTTTTCCCACTTCTCAATAGGTCAGAAAGAGTTTGGTCTTGTCCCCTCTGTGACCCTTTGTATGCTGCAGGTAGTAGCTGATGGCTCATTTAACATCCAGGCTATGCAGTCTACATTCCCCTGAGGAGGAATAGTCGGTAAAGAAGACTGGTAGTGTGATGGACTGATTGATGTGGAAGTCAGACACCACCTTCAGAAGGAATCTGTCCCAAGGACCACCTTATGCCTATGAAATGCCACATAGTCTGCCTCCATGGACAAGGCTTGGATCTCACTGATCCTCCTGGCTGAGGTGATAGCAACCAGGACCAGTTTTCCAAGTTACATACTTGAGATCAGCTGATGACATGGGCTCAAAAGGTAGCTGCATGAGCTGTGCTATGCATATTTTCAAATCCCATACTGGGGTGGGAGTTCTATGTGGCAGTTGCAGATGTAGCAACCCCTTAAACAACTTTCTAAACACAGAATTGGAGGCCAGAGATGATGCTTTGCCTGCTGAAAGGTAAGCGGAGACTGCAGCCACATGTATTTTCAATGTGGATGGCCTTAGGCCTAGGGAATGAAGATGGGCTAGGTAATCCAGGACTAGTGGCCACCCTGCCAGATTGTGATCCTGATTTTTATTCCGGCATCAGATGGAAAATCTTTTACAGTTAGATGTGTAAATCTTCCTGGTAGAGGACTTTGTAGAAACCCCAAGGACCTCCATGAACCCTTCTAAGAGATGCAGGTTGGTATACTCTAGGTTCTCAAGAGCCAGGCCCTGAGCCTGAGGGATCGAAGGCTGGGGTACAGGATCCTGCCCTGGGAAGAAGTCAGCAAGTTGTGCCTCTTGGGGAGGCCGATTGGCTTGCCTACTGATCGTGCCAGAACCAGGGAGTGTCATGGCTGTCTGGCCTAGTCTGGGGCAAGGAAGCTCATCGTGGCTGGTTGGGATATGAGCTTGTTCAGGACCAACAGTAAGGGAAATGGAAGGAAGGCATACAAGAACTTCCCTGTCCAGTCCAGAATCTGTGCATTCAGTAGTACTGAACCCTTCACTGGGTGCCTGCAGCAAAACCTGGGGAGCTGGTAGTTGTCTGCGGCAGCAAAGAGATCCATCTCTGGAGTGCCCCACCTTCTGAACACTACCTGAAGCATCTGCTTGTTCAGAGACCATGATGGTTCTGATTTATCCAGCTCAGTGCATCTGCCAGCACATTGTCTTTTCCTGGTAAGTGAACTGCTGACAGAAAAATTCCCAGAGAATAAGCCAGACTCCATATTTTCATGGCTTCTGTGCAGGGGTGTGGACCTTGTGCTTCCCTGTTTGTTGATGCAGTACATTGTGGTTGTGTTGTCTGTTCTGACCTGCACCACCTTTCCCTGTAGCATGTTGGCGAGTGCCTGAAGTGCTAGGAAGACTGCTCTGAGCTCTAGCAGGTTGATGTGAAGCAGTGACTCCTGCTTGAGCCATGTACCTTAAACAGAGTGCTCCCCAGCCTAGCAGGGAGGCATCTGTGGTTAGCACCTAGGAAGGTTGCTCTTGAAGGAATGGAACTCCCTGCCTAAGGTTTTCCATGTCCTTCCACCACTGAAAAGCTTGCAGAACAGTTTGTATAACTGGAACCAGTTCAAAAATTAATCTGTTTTCTGGTGCCAGTAGTGTCTGAGATGGTATTGAACATCCCTCATAGGAAATCTTGCCCCCAACACTGTAGCTGTTGAAGCTGCCATGTGGCCCAAGAACTGTAGAAAATACCTGGCTGGCCTGAGGCTTGAATGAGCCTGCCACGTTGTACCAGGGTGTTTGCCCTTTCCTGTGGAAGGAAAGCCTTTCCTCTCAGAGTCCAGTTCGGCCCCTATAAACTCCAAGAGCTGTACTGGTTGTAGCACAGACTTTCTTAGGTTGATAAGAAACCCTAGGGACTGTAGGAGTTCATGTGTTAGTACTAGAGACTGCTTTACCTGTTGAGAGCACTGCCCTATGACTAACCAGTCATCCAGATAGGGAAAAACTGCCACTGCTTGCCTCCTGAGGTGTGCCACAATCACAGCCAAGCAATTTGCGAACACCACTGGAGCAGAAATAAATCTGAAAGGCATTGCCTTGAACTGGTAGTGGCCTGATGGCAGTCTGAATCTGAGGAACTTTCTGTGAGACTGTCTTATTAGGATGTGGAAGTAAGCATCCTTTAGATCCAGGGATGCCAACCAATCCCCTTGCCTTAAGGTTGGCAGAACTGTAGACAGGATAACCATCTTGAATTTTGGCTTCAGCAGATGCCTGTTTAGGTGTCAGATCCAATATGGGTCGCCACTCCCCCGTTTTCTTGATTGTGAGGAAGTACCTTGAATAGAGACCCTTCCCTTTCTGTGCCAGAGGAACTGGTTCTACTGCTCCTAGAGATAGGTTTAATACTTCCCCTTCCAATAAAAGTTTCTGATGGGGAAAAGGGTCAGAAGACCCTTGCCCTCAGTTTTGGTCCGAGTTTGAAGCAGTTGCCAGACCCTGGCCTACTACCTCCAGGACCCACTTGTCTGTGGTGATGGATTGCTATTCCTGGAGGTAGTGGGCCAGCCTCCCCCCTACCTGGACTGGGGAGGCAACCCGAGCAGACATCTCAGGGTTTCTGCTTGATTTGGGATGCTGGCTGAGTGCTGGGGCCAGTACAGTTGCCACCTCTCCTGCCCCGGCCTCTGAAGTAGCCTCTCTGCTGCTGGTACTGTGGGTAAGCCAGAGGCTGAAATAATGGTCTGTAGCCTCTACCCCTAGGTCCTCTAGCTTGTTGCCTTTTGGGGGTAGGAGCCTTCTCCTTGGCAGCAGCACTTTTATATGCCGCCTTGTACTCATCCATCTTCTTCATGTAAACTTCTGCCTGTTCTCCAAACAAAGAGAGGCTCACATGGAAAGTCCATGGCCTTGGACTGGGTGTCTTGAGTCAAGTTAGTAGTCCTGAACCAAGCTAACTTCCTGAGAGACAAAGAAGAAGCCATTTGCCTGGCTGCAGTGTCATTACTGTCCACAGCCATTTTAAATTAGAATTTAGAAGCCTCTATGCCCCTTCTTGCAGCCTCCTCCAGGTCGGCTGTCATAGAAGCTGGGACAGATTTTGTGATTTCCATCACAGTATTCCACGGGGTTCTTTGGTACCTGGCAACATAGGCCATGTACGAAGCCTGCCTGATGGTCAGAGAGGATCCCAAATACTGTTTTTTTGCAATGGAATCCACCTTTCTGGAATCCTTATCTGGAGGGTGGGATGCCAAGGGTATGCCTGCCTTATCACAGGCTGCAGCCTGCACTACCGCCTCATGGCTGGGGTGTCCAAAGAGGAACTCTGCTCCACCCTAGCCACCCAGTATTTTTTATCTACCTTTCTAGCAACTGGTGGTACAGAAGTTGGGGTCTGCAGGACCTTGTTAACCTGCCTTTTCAGAGATTTATGGATGGCCAGTAAAACTCTTGGAGACTGGCACATCCATCATCTCTATGTAATTCTGTTCCTCCTCCTCATTGGTGGATTCTTGAGTAGGCAGGTCCAGGGACTGGTGTAGTCCTCAGTTCTTTTGTCAGGGTAATCAAGACGGTGAGGATCAGGGGGAAATATCTGGTTCAACCAGTTCCCCATAGTCCTCCGCTTTGTCTTCATCAGCATCCTCAGCATACTTCTCAGCAAAAATCTCTCCCTCATGTTCCAAGGAACCAGGATAGAGCCTTGGATACTTAAGTGCGGACACTTTTCAACCGGCCCCAGAGTACTCTGTTGGAGCACCTGAATAGCGTTGGCTATTTCCTCAGCAGTCGGAACTGATGCTGCCTTCGGTTGCACTTAGACTGCTGTATGTTTTTCCTCTTGCCTGCAGTTGCCGGGTTAGCGGCAGAGTCAGCAGGCCGTTTTTAGATGAGGAACCATCACCCTCGTCAGAGGGCTGTTCCTCCAGTTCTTTTAGGCTAGTAGCCAGTTTGTCTGTAGCCAGTTCAGCAGCTGTCAGATATCATCTCCTTCAGTCGCTTAAGTCGCCTCTCAATCGTCGACTGAGGAAAGTTTTTACAGATTTCACAGTCCTCTGAGGTGGTCAAACCCCAAACAAAAAAAAAAATTAAATGAGGATCTCCTTTAGCGAGCAGTTCCCCACAATCAGTACAATGCTGGAAAGCTGTGGGGCCCGTTCGTTTCTTGGTCTGTGAATTAACCTGGTAAATAGTCAAAATTATTCGAAATAAATTTAAACCACCTTACTGGATGGTAGAAGTAATTACAGACCTTGAGAAATAGTCAAATGAAGTATACACTGTCTCTCGTTGAAAAAAAAAAAAAAAAATGCTAAAGAACCGAAAAACTTACCAAAATTCACTAAATCTAAACTAAGTCTACCTGTGAATCAAGGACAGTGCTTCAAAAATCGAAAAACAATGGACTACAAAAAAAAAGCGAGACAAATACATTTCTTCAGGCAAAGTAGACGAGAGGTCTCCGGAAACGTCTTACTGATGCAAGCGGAGTAAAGAATCTGACGGTTGCAGGAAGTGCAACCAGGGACAGTGATCTGAAAACTGAGCTTGAGCCCAACATTCCACTATTAGCATAGGTTCTAGTAACCATTTTGGCTCCAGGGCAGTCCTATGGTGAGACCATACTGCATTTGTCAGAATGCAGCAAGATGTCTTGGGATTTGAATACAGTAGTAATATTTCTAAGAGGTCTTCTTGACTTGGAAGTTCTGGAGATGGTGGGTGACAGCTAGCTGGTAATGAGATAGGAGAGAGCCAGTAACTGAGCTGAGAGACAGATGGGAGCATAAAGAACAGTTACACAACAACTTACTGTAATAGTAGATCTTCAAAGGGATCTCTAATCAGGTCACACTGTAGGAACTTCACCATTGGTGATGCAGGATCCACACAGAAGATTTTCAGCAGTACAACTGAGGCTGCCCACGTCGTTGACAGTCAACTTTATCAACCCTATAAAGAAGTGAGCAGCCCCATTCCCTCAGTTTTCTCCTGGAGACAAAGGGAGCACAGCTGTATCCATGGGGGGGGGGGGAGAGAAGAGATAGATGGATATGTGTGTGTGTGTGTGTGTGTGTGTGTGTGTGTGTGTGTGTGTGAGATCAGGCCCATAGGAAAGGCTGGATACACCAGATAGCCAGTTCCAGGAAGAAGTCCCCCCCAAAATGGGGACATTGGGAAGGAAAGCAGACCGGACGACTTGAGATCCCCTCAAAGTTCTTATGTGTCTGTTCTATCTGCTCCGGGGATATCTCAGTCATCAGGTCACACCACAGGAACGAGTCCCAAGCAGTTATAGGTGCAGACAGTCTGGGAGAAAGGCCAACCTTAAACTTAAGACCGGAGGCCCTGCAGCACAACCCTGCCAAATCCTGACAGGCTTTAGAGGCAATGTCCAGACCACAGTGCTTGGTAAAAGTGTGGACAGTGCTCCAGGTGGCTGCCGCAGAAATGTCAGCGACCAAGACCCCCTCGGAAACAAGAAAGAGGTAACCATGCCTCTTGTGGAACGAGCTTTGACAGCTTCTTTAAATTCTTTGCCGTATTTGTAGCAGAAAACAATGCAGTTAGCCAACCATTTGGATAAACATTGTTTAGAAACCTTAACGCCCTCTCTGCCTAGGGCAAAAGAAACTACTGTTTCGACTTTCTACATTCCTTGGTTCGAAGCAGGTAATATTTCAAAGATTTGCGCACATCTAATGTATGGAGCAGTGCTTCCCCTGGATTGGCATGCTCTGAAAAATAACAGAAGGTGGATAGATTGGTTCAGTGTAAACTCAGACACCACCTTAGGAAGAAACTTGGAATTCATGCGCAAAGAAAAATCAAATAACGCTCCTCAGATCAGAGGGCCTGAAGCTCTGAAATTCTTCAAACAGAAGTAGTGGAAACTAAAAATGACGCTTTCCAAGAAAGAAAGCGTAGCTCGCAAGTTGCGGCTGGCTCAAACGGAGACAGGGTCAACTTCTCCAAAACAAAAATTCAAATTCCAAGCCAGGAAAGGGGAATGGGCTGGAGGTTTCAGATGCAGAATCCCCTTCAAAAAGGTAAAGGAAACATCCAGTTGATCTATGGTAGGTCACCCACGGGCTCATGAAAAGCGAAGATAGCCGAAAGGTGCATCTTGAGGGAGGAGTACCGGAGACCTGAGTCAGAGAGATCAGGTAGTCCAGGATCTGGTTCAGACAGGTGAAAGGGTCCAGATTATGTTTGCCAGCCTATATGGCAAACCGCTTCCATTTCATGGCATAAGTGGCTCGGGGTGGAAGGCTTTCGGGCAGTCACTAGGACATCCGCCATTCTATTGGAAATCCCAAATCTGGCAATGGCTAAGTCTTTAGGAGTCAGGCATGCAGATGGAGGGACATGACGTTCGGAAGGACCAGGGTCCTTTCATCCTGGGTCTGTAGATTCCTGCAAAGGGGGAGAGGGGCCGCAGGTTCCTCCACTAGCTGCTGCAGAAGAGGAAACCTTATCTGGTGAGGCCAAAATAGAGCTACCAGGATCATGGTTGCCCCCTCCATCTGTAGCTTGATGAGCACCCTCTGAATTAGAGGAAACAGGGTGGGGGGGGGGAGCGTAAAGAAACCTTCCGCTCCAGGACAGAGACAACACATCTCACCAGAAAACACCAGGCCCTGGATCTAGTGAGCAGAAATTGGGAAGTCTTGTGTTGAGTAGGGACACAACACGGTCTAACTCTGGATGTCCCCATCTGTCTAATAGATCTTCTGCAATGGATGAGAGAAGTTCCCACTCATGCATACTGGACTGAGTTTAGCTGAGGCTGTCCACTACAGTGTTTAGTACCCCTGGGATGTGGACCGTTGAGTGTCAGGCTGTGGTCCAATGCCCAATACCACACTCGTAGCCTCTCTGCATAAGGGGTACAAATGCAATACCCCCTGCTTGTTGATGTAGTACACTACAATGAGGTTGTCTGAATCAGCAACTGATCCAAAAGAAGGTGGTTCTGAAAGGCTTGCATGGCATATAGAACTGCCCACATCTCTCTCCACTACATTGGTATGCAGGGAGGTTTCGATCTGGGACCAAGAACCCTATAGTCTTAAAGGATCCCAGATGAGCCCCCCCCCAGCCCAAACTGGAGGCATCCATGGTGAGGATTTGCCGCAGAGATCTGGAATAGAACTCCTTGCAATAGGTTCAGGGGGTCAATCCACCGCTGCAGCACTTTGTGGACTAGAGAAGAGACCAGCACTAACTGACCTAAATCGTCCATTCGCTAGTCCCACTGTACCTGGAGAGTCCAGTGGAGAATGCACATGTGGAGCTTGGCCAGTGGAACAGTGAGAATGGCAGCTGCCATCAAACCCATTCAGCCTCAGGAACACCATGGAAGGAACGCAATGGCTCTGGACCACCTCCTAAGCCTGGGGAATAAGACATTCCGCCATGGTTTGAGGCAGAAAGGCCTTCCCCTGAGCAGAGTCTAGAACTGCGCCTATGTATTGCGCCTTTGGGACGGGGGCAGGTTGACTGTAATGCCCAAGGAGAGAAACTGAAGAGTTTTCTCCACGGTGCCCAGGAGCAGTTCCCTGCATGAGGCCTTGAGGAGCCCATCATCCAGATAATGGAAAATGCACATTCCCTCCTTCTGAGGGCTACAGCTGCTAAGAAAAAAATACTCACCTTAGTAATTATATTTCTTCTAATGGAGTCTTGCTGTATTCTGATAATTGCAGTGATTCCCAACCTTTGAACTGCCCCGGAGAACTAAGGGTTAACTTTCCATGCAGGGCATGGAATGCTGAGCTCGGTTGAAGTCTGTCTGGAGTGTTCTGAACCTAAACCATCAGATTCTTACGATGGTAAACTAAAAATTATATGTAGAAATTGTAAAAATTCTGATAGCCCACTGGCTGAGAAGTTTTGGATTCCCAAGAAAGACTCAAGTCAGGAAACCCAAAAACTAAACCCAATGTACCTAAAAAATAATAAATAAGCACCCAAACAAAAGGAAGGAGGGTGCCAGCAAATACACCCCTGGGGTGCAACACTGCATCTGCCCACCCACTTCCCAAAAACCGGTTCTGAGAGGAGAGGGAGGTCAGAATACAGCAAGACTCCATTAGAAGAAATACAATTACTAAGGTGAGTAATTTTTTCTTCAAACATGAAGTCTTGCTGTATTCTGACAACTGCAGACTATCAAGCAGCACCTCCAAGGAGGAGGGACAGACCCTACTTTGGGAATAGGCTCTGAAGTACTGCTGTGCCAAACAGAACATCACTCCTAGCCTGGTTATCCAGAGAGTAATTCTTGGTAAAGGTATGGACTGTTTTCCAGGTGGCTGCTTGACAAACTTCTAGGAGAGGAATATCCCTGGCCGCAGCCAGGGAAGCAGCTGTACCTCTTGTGGAATGAGCCCTCAGGGCTGAGGGTGGAGTTTTTCCCAGTTTTTCATAGCAGAATTGTATACAAGACAGAATCCACCTGGCAATAGATCTTTTGGTGGCAGGTTTGCCCTTCCCCACTTCTCCATAAGTGAGGAACAACAGGAGGGAGTCAAACCTGTGACCCTTGGTACCCTCTATGTAGTAACTAAGGGCTCTTTTGACATCTAAACTGTGTAGCCTCCTCTCTCCTGAGGAAGAATGCTCAGTGGAGAAAACAGGGAGAGACCGACTGGTTTAAATGGAAGTCTGAAACCACTTTGGGCAAGAACCTATGAAAGGAGATAAAATCAGTTTCCACTGACAGGGCTTGCAATTCACTGATACGCCTGGCAGAGGTAATGGCTACCAAGAACACAGTTTTCCAAGGCAAGTATTTAAGCTCTGCTGAAGACATAGGCTCAAATGGGGGTTGCATAAGCTGAGCAATGCAAACATTCATATCCCAGGCAGGGGCAGGGGCAGGGTCTCTAAAGGGGGGATTGGTGTGAAACAATCCTTTAAACAATTTACAGAACACCGGATGGGAAGATAGTGAGGAAGGCTTCCCCACAGACAAAAATGCAGAAACAGCTGACAAATGTACCTTGAGAGTAGCTGGTCTGAGGCCTAGGCCATTAAGATGGACCATATAATCCAGAACCGCAGGCAATTCAGCAGTGTCTGGAGAAATATTCTTCTTAGAACACCAAATGCTGAATCTTTTCCATTTGGAGTTGTAAGACTTTCTGGTGGAGGGCTTTTGAGAAGCCTTGAGGATGTCCAGAACCCCTTGGGAAAGATGCAAATCTGCAAACTAACTCTTCAAGAGCCATGCCTTGAGAATGAGGGACTGAAGATTGGGGTACCAAATCCTCCCGAGAGGATGTTAACAGGCTGTAACTCCTGGGAAGAGAGGGGGAGATGGACTGCTAGGGACAGCAACAGGGGGTACCAGGGCTGTCTGGCCCAATCTGGAGCAACCAGAATCACCTTGCAAGGTTGAGACCTTATTTTGACAAACTCTGAACAGGAGTGGGAAGGGGGAAAGGCATACAGAAACTTCCCTTCCCAATTCAGAATCAGGGCATCCAGGGGGACTGAGCCCAAGACTGGAGGTCTGCAACAAAAGAGGAAGTTGGTGATTGTCTGGAGCTGCAAAGAGATCCATCTCTGGAGTGCCTCACCTTGAAAAAATCACTTTCAACACCTGAGCGTCCAGGGACCATTCGTGATGGCCCTGAGAAATCCTGCTCAGTGCATCTGCTAGCACATTGTCCTTGCCTGGAAGGTGAACTGCTACAAGACAGGCTTGCAGGGAATAAGCAAGGGACCACAACTTCATGGCTTCTGTGCACAAGGCCATGGACAGAGTGCCTCTCTGCTTGTTGATGTACCACATGGTGGTAGTGTTGTCTGTTCCAACTTGAACCACCTTGTTCTGAACTGACTGTGAGGACACTTTTAGAGCTAGAAAAACTGCCCTGAGCTCTAGAAGATTGATGTGTAGAAGGGATTCTTGGGGGGACCACAGGCCCTGGGCAGTGAGGGACCCCAGGTGGGCTCCCCAGCCCAGAAGCGAAGCATCTGTGGTAAGGACCACTGAACAAGGCTGAGCAACAAAAGGAACACCTTGCCTTAAATTGTCCTGATCCTGCCACCACTGGAGGGCCTGGATCAAGGTTGGAGTCACTGGAATCAGTTTGGTAAGGGAGTCCTTTCTCTGAGACCAGTAAGCTCTCAGATGGAACTGAAAATCCCTCATCTGGAATCTTGCCCCTTGGACCACTGCTGTTTAAGCTGCCATGTGGCCCAAGAGCTGGAGGAAATGCCTTGCTGGTTGAGATACCTGAAGGCTGAAGGAAGAGGCTAGTTCCATAAGAGCCCTTGCCCTTTCTAGAGGAAGAAAGGCCCTTGCTCTGAGTGTGTCCAGTTCTGCCCCTATAAAGGTAAGGAGCTGGACTGGTTCGAGAACTGACTTTGGAAGGTTGAGAAGAAATCCTAGGGAAGTGAGCACTTGCTGGGTCACTTGCAGGTGAGACTTGACTTGGTCTGGAGACTGACCCACTAATGTGTCGTCCAGATAAGGAATATGAAATCATTTGCCTTCTTAGAAGCACTACTACTGCCAGGCACATTGTGAAAACCCTAGGAGCTGAGGTTAGGCCAAAGGGCATTGCTCTGAACTGATAGTGGCCTGAAGGCAACTCGAACCTGAGGTACTTTCTGTGGGAGCACCTGATGGGAATGTGAAAATAGGCATCTTTGAGGTCCACGGAGGCTAGCCAGTCCCCTGGCCTTAGAGAGGGAAGGATTATTCCCAGAGTTATCTTGAACTTTGGTTTTAAAAGATGTTTGTTCAGATATCTGAGGTCTAGGATGGGTTGCCACTCCCCTGTCTTTTTGGGGGGTCAGGAAGTACCTGGAATACAGTCCTTTGCCCCAGTGTAGGGTAGGTACTCTCTATAGCTCTTAAAGCTAGAAGAGAAGAAACCTCTGCCTCTAGGGCAAGGGTTTCTGAAAGATTTGCAGGTGGAAAAGATCTGGCTCTCATCTTTGGAAATTTTTTGAAGCTGAGAACCAGTCCCTGGCTTGCTACTTCTAGGACCCACTTGTCTGATGTAATAGACATCCAGTCCTGGACAAAGTAAGCCAGCCTGCCCCCTACTGGAATAGGAGAGTCGACCCGGGCAGACCCATCAGGGTGTCTGCTTGGCAGGGGCTTTAGGCTGAGGGGTGAATGCAGGCCTGCTCATCCCCCTTCTGCCTCTCCCTCTGAAGAACCCCCTCTGTGAAGAGGCCAGTGCTTAGTAAAGGCCTTTGAAAAGGCCTGCCCTAGACTGCTGCCTTTGAGGGTTGCCTGCCTCTCCTTGGCCTGAGCACTCCTGTAAGTGGTCCTGTACTCATTCATTTTCTTCATGTAATTCTCTATCTGCTCCCCAAACAGAGAATTACCCACTACAGGAAAATCCATAGCCTTAGCCTGGGTGTCCTGCGAGAGGCTAGTACATCTGAGCCAAGCCATCCTCCGAAGAGCCACAGATGTAGCCATGACTCTTGATGAGACATCATTAGAGTCCACAGCAGCATGAAACTGCACTTTAGATGCCTCAATCCCACCTGCAGCCACCGCATCCAGCTCCTTGGCTAGCTGGGGGGAGGCCTGTTTAGCCAGTGCCAGCACAGTGTCCCACCTGGACTTCTGGTACCTGGCTGTATAGGCCATGTAACTCGCCTGTCTGAGTCCCAAAGAAGATGCCATGTACTGCTTCTTAGCCATGGCATCAGTCTTCCTGGAGTCCTTGTCAGGCGGGTGTGAAGCCAAGGGAATATTTGCCTTGTCACAGACAGCAGCCTGCACTACCCTAACATGGCTGCATTGCTGATATAAGAACTCAGTGTCCAAGCCTGAGAGTGTATACCTCTTGTCCATTCTTTTATCCACAGGAGGTATAGTGTTAGGAGACTAAGATTTTTTTGTGCGTTTCCCAAAAGATTTATGGAGGGGAATAGACAGTCTCCTGGAATCTGGGATATCCATCATCTCTACATAATCAGGCTCTTCTTGATCTTCCACAGCCTCCTCCATAGGAAGCTGGAGGGTTTCAGCCACTTTCCTGTAAAACATAAAATGGGAAGGGGACTCAAAGCCTAGGAGGGGAAACACCTGTTGGTCTGTCTGGGGAGATGTCCGATTCCACAGGCACATCCAGACCTTCACTTACATCATAATCCTCAAATTCCCCTTCCTCTTCAAACTCCGGTTCATAAAATTATTCAAGGGTATACTCTTGAACCGGGGGAATGAACTGAACCCCTGCCAGAAGGAGCCGGATCGGTTGGAACCGGACGGAGAGATTCCACAATTTGAATTGCCCTGGTTATCTCTTCGGCAGTCAGAACACGAACCTCTGGATCCAAACCGGACGATTTATCTTTTGCACTTTCTTTTTGTCGGAACCGATCCCTCAGAATCGGCTCTCCTTTTGCCCGAAGTATCGCCCTGGTCAGAGGGCACTCCTGGTTCGGCCGAAACCGAACCGGGTTGGCCATCCGGGTCAGCGGACTTCTCAGCCTCCTTTTCCCTCAGTCTAATCTCTTCTCGAGGGTAGATTTGGGAAAATTTTTTACATATTTGGCAGTCTGAATCGAGGTGGTCAAACCCCAGACAAACACAGGTGGTGTGGGGATTGGCCTTGGCAAAGACCTCCCCACACTCACTGCAGTGTTGAAACCCAGTGGGCCCGTTTTTTTTCCCTTGGGTTTCTCAGACATGGCCAACCTAACCAAACTTACCCTTTTTTCGGCAACCGCCAGGCAAGACTCCCTTATCGGTTCCTAATCGTGTCACGGGTATTGGGGGGGGGACTGTTAAGACACTTTTTTTTTTTTTTTTAAAGAACCGAAAAGAACCAGTAACCACACACTAAATATAGCAAAATTCACAATCAAATGGTCGGTTCAACGGAACCGACTGCACTTTTACAAGTTCCACACAGAAAAAATATACAACAATTCCTATCTAGTACTCACGGCACCACAGATAGAGACTGAACTGACTATGCGGATACTTTTTTTCGGTTTAAACAGACGAAAAACTGAAAACTTTAACCAACTTCGAACTGAGCTGAAGGAGAAATCTCCGGAGCGACCATTCAGTGAGGCGGAGTAAAGAATCTGACGGTTTAGGTTCAAAACACTCCAGACAGAGACTTCAACCGAGCTAGAGCTCAGCGTTCCATGCCCTGCATGGAAAGTTAACCATAGTTCTCGGGGCAGTTCAAGGTTGGGAATCACTGCAATTGTCAGAATACAGCAAGATTTCATGTTTGAAAACAACGCTTTCCAAGACAGGAAGCATAGCTCTGCAACCTACAGCTGGCTCAGTAAGGGGCAACGTAGTTTTTCTACGGAAGAGAAGGTCCCAGTGGGGAGAGAGTCCGCATGGAAGCTTAATGTGCATAATAACATGCATATAGGACATATACAGGACAGATCCATATGCACCAGGGTCCTGCCATCCACTGGTACATGATAGACTGACAGTGCAGAAGGGTGTACCTTTATGGACTAATAGCCAAGTCCCGCATCAGACAGGGAAAGGAGATACTCCAGGACCAAATTCACTGGACAGGTAAACGGATCCAAGTGACAGGACAAAGCCTATAAGCAGAAACGCTTCCATATCATGGTGTATGTGGCCCTGGTTCAAGGTTTCCTGGCAGCCACTAGGACCTCTGCTACCCTTGTGGACACCCCATACCTGTCCCTGACTAAGTCTACAGGAGCCATGCATGCAAGTGCAGAGACTTGAGATTCAGGTGTACCAAGGTACCTCACTCCTGAGACAGCAAGCATGGAGACAGAGATAGAGGAATTGGAAGTTCCATTGCTAATTGCTGGAGCAACGGGAACCAGGTCTGTTGAAGCCAACATGGCGCTATGAGAATCATGCCAGCTCGTTCCGCTTGAGCAGCACTCTCAAGCAGTGGTAAGGGAGGAAAGGCGTAAAGGAACCTCCCTGTCCAAGACAGGGCAACATGTTTCACCAAAAAACACCAGGCCCTGGATCTAGCAAGCAGAAATTGGTCAGTTTGGCGTTGAGTGGAGACGTAAAGAGGTCCAGTTCTGGAAGTCCCCATCTTTCCAAGAGGTAGTCTACTACGTACTGTAGTAGCTCCCATTCGTGAGTCTGAGAGTGGCTTAGGCTGTCGGCTAGGGTGTTTTGTACTCCTGGAGCATGAACCAATGAGTTCCTGGTTGTGCTCCACTGCCCAGTACCAGACTTATGGCTTCTCTGCAAAGGGGCTAAGAATGTATGCCCCCTTGCTTGCTGATGTAGAAGACCACTGGCATGTTGTCTGTTTGGATCAGCAGGGGATCTGGAAGAAGGACCGTCTGGAATGCCTGTAGGGTGTACAGAACGGCTCTCATCTCCAGCACATTGATGTGGATGTTGTGTTCCAAGGAGCCCATGTCCCTCTTGTCTGATAGTCTTTGAAATGTGCCCCACCCTTGTCCCAAAGCATCCGTTGTTGGGATCTGCTCAGGACTGGGACTTTGAAAGGGAGCCCCAGACTCTAGCTGGAAGGGGTGAGCCACCACTCCAAAGTCTGACACACCACTGCCTTGGAGATATAGAATGGCTGCTCAGAGATCATCCAAACACTGGTCCCAGTGTACCCAGAGGTTCCACTGGAGAACCTTCATGTGCAGACGGGCTAAGAGTACTGTCACAATGGCAGTTGCCATATGGCCTAGCAGTTTTGGACCATTCTGGCTGGAGTCAGATTTGTGGAAATGACACTCCGAGCCAGCGCTCTTAGTCGATCTGCCCTGTCTGAGGGGAGAATGACTCTCTCCTGGACAGTGTCCAAGACAGCCCATACATATTGTAATCACACTGGGCCAGGGGGATGACTTGGAAAGATTCAAGATGACCCCCCAGGTCTTGGAACAAATGGAAGGTGTTTCCCAGTGTGATGCAGCTGTTCCCTTGTGGGAGCAGTCAAGAGCTAGTCATCGAGGTATGGGTAGATGTAATGTCCCTGCCTCCTGAGAGCTGCTGCCACCACTGCCAGGCACTTCGTGAACACCTGAGGTGCCAAGGAAAGACCGAATGGCAGCACGCAGAACTGGTAGTGCCCTCCCTGGAAGGTAAAGTGGAGGTATTTCCTGTGGGACAGCAGGATTTTGATGTGCATGTAGGCGTCCTGCATGTATACGGAGCGGAGTCTATCCCCTTGGTGAGGCATGGGCAGCAATCCTGGCAGTGTCACTATCCTGAACCTTTTATATTTGATTAAACTGTACAGTTGACTGAGATCCAGGATGAGACTAAGGCCCCAGTCTTTTGGGGCTAGGAAGAAGTGGAAGTAATACCCCAGGACTTGGTGGGACTGCCTGGATTACCTTTTTTGCTCAGGAGGCTTGGATTTCTGCCCGATGAGGACTTGCGTGGGATGGCGAGCAATGTGTGGGTGTCGGTGGGTTGTCTGGAGGAATTTGAGTGAACTCCAGTGCATAACCCTTTCTATAATCTGGAGAACCCACTGATCTGTGGTGATACTGGACCAACCTCTGAGGTAAAGGGAGAATCGCCCTCCCCCTGTAGCTCTGCCGGAGGCAGGGGGCAAGCTGGGAGTCATGCTGAAGCTATTGGAGTGGGCAAGGGAGCTCTGATGATTTTGACATTCTTAGGTCCCTGTGCCCCCGAGGACAGGGGGTGCCTTTTCTCTTGTAACCCCCTCTTTATTGTTGTCATGTACCCTGCTGGTCTTGATGCCTGCGAAAACAACAACAACGCCTGGATGGGTTGGCTCGTACTTGTACATTTTGTGGACCTCAGAACCCCCCCCCCTTGCATCCTGCAAGCCAGTGATCATCTTTTCAGTTTCCTGACCGAAAAGAACTGGTCCTTGGAAAGGGCATCCAGGATGATGCCTGCAAATCTGGTGAAAGCCCAAGACCCTCAAGCAGGAGTAAGCGCCGGAGGCATGGCCCCTGGCAGCTTTTCCAGTGGCAGTATCTGCAGAGTTGTATGAGCACCTGAAGGCGTGCACACCAGCGTCAGCATGGGACTGGAAAACTGCTAAGAGCTCTGTCTTATTAGCGGAGTCAGGGTGTGACCGAGCTAGGTCCATGACCTTATTCCAGAGAAATCTGATACATCACCATGTGTGCCAGAAAATTTAATGACCGGACAAGTGGCCAAAGGACACCTTCTGGCCAAGCCAGTCCAGTTTCTTGGACTTCTTATCCAGTGGTTGGGAGCTCATATGCTTCGGCTGTAGAGTCCTCCCATGAGCGGCCATGAGGATCATCTAATCCACTTTGGGTTGCTCGCTCAAATTCCTATATAAGCGGTCAGCTTTCTTAGGAACTGCCAAGGTCATGGAAAAGAGTTTCCAGGCTACTTCTGTTACATCCTGGAGAGGACTAAAAGCTTTGGGTCAGTGGCCCCCAAGAATTTTGCCAGGTGGTGTCTCTCTGGGTCCAACTCCTCTGTTTCCCACTGATTAAGGAACTGAATTTGTCTCATCACATCTAGGAAAGAGAGATCCATCCGGAGGAGACTTTGGGGAATCCCTCCATGGGTCCGGGATAGAAGAGGAACTGTCGTCTGACGAATCTGAGGAGGAGCCTCCGGTGGACTTCTCTGAAGTATACCTGCGCCCCCTAGAGCTACTCCGGCATCTAGAGGGGGATCTGGACAATGGGTGGCGACCGTGCTGCTATCATTTAGAAGATCCTTGCCCATCGCCCTCTGGAGTTGGGTGGGCCGGCATCCAGGGTGGCAAAGGCGATCTGCGTGGAGGAGTCTTTCGTTGGCAGAGCCAAGACAGGGTTCCCCACAGGGTTGGGGTTCAGACCCAGTGGTCTAGGCAAAATATCCCCTTTGATGGTGTTCCACCAGCTGTTGAAGAGCCCCCAACCTCAGCCAAAGGGACCACAAGGCCCAGCTGGGGTTCTGGCTTCTGGGTAGGGGCATCTGGGGGGCCTGGCGTCTGACCCCATGGGTTTGTCCCCTAGCGCCGGTCTCTATTGCTGCTGTATTGGATGTCTGTACTGGTGGGATGCCATCCCTGGTGTCGTGGTTCCTGAGGGAAGCAGGCCGGAGGGAATGACGCTTGGTCCATTGTGTCCTCTGAGGAAAGTGTCAGGTCCCCGACGTCGGGTCTGTAGTCTGACCCTTGTCAGAGCCCTACGGATCAGACAATGGCTTAGAGGTAGCATCTGGTCCGGCTCCGTGGTGAGTAGTCAGTGTGTTGAGGCTGGGCGTCTGTCCAGAACCCTGGCCGACTACTGTTTGGAAGGCAAGCGTGGTTTCTTATGGCTCATGTTCTTGGCGTCTCTTGGTGTCGACTTAGTACATCCTGTCCCAGCGACCCAGAGCCACGGCCTTGCAGACGGCAGGCTCCGACCTGCTGCCCGAAGAACTTGCCAATCCTGCTGGCTGAAACCCTCACGCAAGCTTGCGGGGCTGGATATTTAACTATTTTTTCACCCCTAGCACTGGACTCCAAGACATTTCTCCAGTGGACCACAGGGTCTCATGCCTCCACTGCCCGCCTGAACTCGGACCAGGGAGGAAAAAAAAAAAAAATATGCTGGGTCCTCCTTCCACCCCCGGCCCCATGAGGCCGAGGACCACGGAGAGCCGGATCAAGTTCGGGCTGGCATTGGGTGTGTGGGTATGTCCACAGGGCACCACCTTCGCCTCCTCTGAGCCAGGGTTTTTCCTTTGTTCTCCCCCCCATGCAGGAATGTGCAATGCTAACTCTGTGAGACGTGTGACCCACCCACGCCGCAAGATGGCCACCTGACGTCCCCCATTACTCTATTCCTTAGCTGCTGTGCCCCTCAGTCTCCACTAGCACCACAGGACAGGAACACCCCCTCCCTCCCTCGAAAGGAGAACAGTCTGACAGATGCTCAACCCTACTCCTCCCCGACCAACCTCTGACTTCAGAGTTCGCTCCGGAACCCGGGTTGCTGGTGTGGCGTGAGGTATGGCGTCCAGCACCTCAACCCTCAGTGCCACCTGGTTATTGTGGGGCCAGATAGCCAGGACACAGGGGCATGAGAAGCACCTAGCCCGGAAGACTCCCCGCCGTACATCTGAGTGGAGGCAGGGGGCTTCCTCAATGGTAACCCTGGGAAAGCCAGGGGAAACTGGAGGAAATGAGTCGTTCCAGCAGCAGACCTTTTGGAAGCCTTGTGTGGAGACCTGGGATGGGATTCTGACCTGGGCCTGTCCTTGTCCCAATGATTGTGCTTCCGTTCAATTTCTTCTCTCTGGGAAAGGTATCCTAGGCAGAGGAGGAAGAAGAGCTGTGCCCAGATTGGGTTTTCTGCATAGTGGCCACTTGTTCAAGGAGGTATGCTTTCAAAATCTTCAGGCAGCGGATGAGAGTCCTCCCGTTGAAGCGGAGGCAATGTGGGCAGTTGTCCGGCTTATGGTCAGGGCCTAGGCAAAGCAGGCAGGCCAAATGGCCATCTTTTGCAGGCATCTGCTTGCCGCACATGCACTTTCCGCCGCTCTGTAGAAGATGGCTGGGTAGACATATCCAACGAATTCAGTATTTTAATAAAAAAGTTAACTGCGCAAAGCGCAAAAATGGCAATCGACTGGAAGCAGGAGGCATCCATTGAGCAGGTATGCATGGGTCGACAGCAAGAGGGGGGGACCTGAGGTGGTGCCAGGGGACCGCCCCTTTATACCGTTGGTGACACTGGGGTGGGGCAGGCATCAGGGGCGGTCCCCACCGTGGACTGCTAGCTAGAATTTTCTGTGGGTCCTAGTGCCTGGTGGCATAGTCCCAATGGTTGTTACCTGCTGCAAGAGCTCTAACTTGAAGTGAGAGATCATAATATGCTACAGGAATCCATGAAAAACAGATTGTCAAAATATCTATTTGAGGACGATCGTCAATAGAAGCTCCCCTGTGTGTCAACATGCTGTGTCAAATATATACAAAGTACAAGGTTCTTTATACATATTTACAGGTCTGTTAGCTGCATGCAGCAAAGTGCCTTCTCAGGCAAGCAGGGCAGGAGGTATAGGAGGCTCTGCTTGAAAACTAGCAGCTGCATTTAAAACCAGTTTTTGAATTGGTTCAAACTACAGGACACAAGGTTTTATTCTTCCTTTTAGGGACTCGGGAGCAGTGACAGAGGGTCTGGGCCACAGGAGTAGCGGAACTTCACCTTATCAGGTTGGGTTTGTGGATGATTGTTTTTTGGTGTAGCAAACAAGCAGACAGGGGAGGATACACCTGTGTAGCTGGCCAGCTGTTATGATTACTGTATGATATTTGTAAAACAAAAATATATAGTATGTGATTGTCTCACATAAGACAACCTGTGCTCCATGGGTGTGTCCCCCAGGTTTCAGTGAAGCTACAGGATATGTAAACTGACCAGAGGATGTGAAACTGACCAGTAAAGAGGAAACTTAGAGTTTCATGTCTTTTCTTAATTAAGGCTCTGGCCATCTGCCAGAGGATAAGCCTAATAAACTTACGATTTCCTAGAATCTATTGAAAATAGCAATGTGTTAAAATGTCGTAAAATCCTTTGATCTCCTTGGGAAAACAGGAACCAGCCACCAGTTCAAAGGAAAGGCTTGATTAAAGTGTCGTAATTTAGGAAATGTAATTTTTTCTTCTTAAGTCACATTATTTAAAATGCCTCCTGATAGGAAATAATTTTTTGTAATTTTATATTCTAAAAGGAGGAGCTAGATGACTCACAGAAGGGGTGTGGAGACCGTTTAAAGTAATACTTGTGTCTGAAATGTTGATGCATCATCTTGGGACTCGAGAGAGAGAGAAAACGCTCTGATCTAACTTTAAAATGCACTTCCAGAGCCAATACCTTAGATAGTGAAAAGCTAACTGCATTGTGGTAGGAGTTTTGCTTTGTAATTTTCCCTTGTTCTTTTATATGATTGTGAGCTCTGATATATTGTTCTGTGTTTACATTTTTCATATTTTTATCATCTTTTAGTAAAGAATCTTTTTTCCAAGATACTGCCTGGGTATGTCTTCCAAGTTTTTTTGCATGTGATGTATACACGGTTAAGTCCGACAGATGTTTGAAGGGTTTGATGTTACTAAAAGTGGGAAGGTAAGAATATACTCACGGTCTCAGAGTTAAAAGGAGTTAATTTTGGAAGCCAGGCTGGGTGCCCCTGGCCGAAGATTGTACCGCAATCCCACGAAGAGGTATGTATCTGAGCCAGTTCATTGGGTATGCTAGCATAAGGTTTACAGTTGAAACCCCCAGAACTTGAGACTGAAGGTGATTCGGACCCAAAAGCAGACAGGAGGGTTACCCTGGACACACCCAGTCTGCATTAGGGTACTTTCTGCTTAAAAACAGGAAAGGGCAGTAACACCCTAGCATCAAAGCAGAGCAATAACGTAAATGTAAAAGTTAATTAAGGGAGCAAGGAAGAGGAGGGAAAATAAGTCAATTTTGTTGGGTTAAAAAAAAAAAGATTATGTGTAGGGGCTAGGAGGAGACTACAGCAGGAGGTACTAAAGTTATTAGGCACAATACTCTGCACAACAGGTATACCTTTAGAGCAGTTAGTGTAGAGACAGGCAGCAAAAAAAGGGAAAGATGCTGGGAGTGGTGCAGTGCACTGGCTGTGGGGTGGCAGTCTTCAGAAGAAGCTTCTGGGATGCTGCAGTGCTGCATCATCTGCAGGCCCCTCTCTGGGCTGACAGAGGAGGTCGCTAGTCTCCAGGACAAGTTGGGTAAGATTCAAGCGGCCTACTCCCCCATCCAGAGGCCACCAAATCCGCACCCACCATCTCAAAGGTTGCCCATCAGAAGAACAAGAAGTGAATGCACTACAGTGGGCTCAGGCAGGGCAAGAGATGTGGAGTAGAGGTACATCCTCCAGCCAGTGCCACAGAAGAACTTCTACGCTGTGTTGGAGGAACAAGAAGACTCCACAGGGAAGGAATTGGACAAGTGGATGCATCTTCCACTCTCCCTGTTCCAAGGAACTGAAACAATCAGAATGAATGTTTTACCTCGGTTATTATATTTCTTCCAAAACATTCCATATTTCCCATCATCATATTATTTTAAATCATGGGACATGATATATGTATTTTTGTGGATAAAAAAAACAAAAAAAAAAAACATGATTTCAGCTTTCAGTATTAAAATTATCCTTAGCCCACGATGGAACTAACCTCCCAGACCTTAAAAGATATGCTGAGACAGCATTTCTCCGAATTCTTCTACTCTGGCTTTCAGAGCAACTTAACTCTCTATGGAAAAAGTTGAATTTCACCTGAATGACATGCATGACATAAAAAATTCTTCCCATGGGAGGTCTCCTCCTATAAAGGACTTTACTGAAATTACCTGAGGTTCTGAAACTATGGTTTCATATACATGGTAAAGAGCCATTTCAATTAATCTATGAATTACTGTAAGGTCATTTCAGAAGATGAACTCTTTATTCCATCTTACAATGACTTGACTTTCTCTCGGTGGCACAGACTAGGTTTGGAACAGATGTTTCAGTTCCTGGGTCCCAATGGGATATTATCATTCGAAGGTCTAAATCTGAAATTTAATCTATTAAATACTGATCACTTTAGATACCTTCAAATTAAAAATCACATATTAAGAAATCGAATCATTCAGGTGAAACAGATTCCCCCAATCCCTCCTCTCCTAGGATTATTTTCCGACCATTCCTTGGGACACCATTGGGATCATCTAATCGAAACCTAAATAAAGTAATGGGCTCCAACTAAAGAATCAACCAAATCAATTTGATCAGTTGGAACAGGGACTTAGATCTTGGCGTGTCCGAAGAGGCTTGGTCCTCTGCAGCTCTTCAACCAGTTAAAATTACTCAATCACACATTTGGAAGATAATATTCAAGGAAGTGTAGGTTCAGGTTTTCAGGTCACCTGCTCGGCTGACAAAGTACCTTCCGATTGAATATAGGGTATGCTGGAGGGGTGTGGATGTAAGATTGCTGATATTGCACATATTATGTGGCAGTGCCCACTCTTAATGCCTTTCTGGATAAATCTGCAAGAGAAATGGTGGACAGTCTGGGAGAAATATTGAACTTACGGCCAAATATTGTTACTAGCAGTCTACCAGACCATTCCACCCCCACCCCGGGACAAAACTACTACCCATTTTTGCTGGCTGCAAAGAAGTCTCTTACAAAGACATGGATGACTCAAGGCATTCCTACCATACAAGATTGGAGCCGAATAATTATATCAATATATCAGATGGAAATATTACTGCTAAAATTAATAACCAATCACAGAAGATTCTTCAGCTGTGGCAGAGATGGGTCATGCACCAAGTAGAAGTGGATCCTGATTTCTGCCCATAGTGGAGTGTGGGGGATAGAAAGAGGGAAACAAGATCTGGAAATGACAAACTGCAAACTTTATAACAAAAAGGAACACAGAACCTTAACAGAAAAAGATTGTATTAAATATAAAGATCTCTATTGCATACTAATCACATGATATCTAAAGAAAAGAAAAACTTAAGTATGTACCAGAATGTCAATGAATGTAAAATGTCTCCTAACATAAGAAAAATTTTAATACAAATATATTAAAAAAAAAAAAGGAAGGTTCCACAGAGTCACCCAAAGTTGAACCCAGTGAGGAGGTGCGGGAAGTCCATTATGGAGCCCTAAGGATGGGTGGCAGAGGACCCCAAAAAAAGAGGAAGCTACTCCTGTTGGGGGACTATGACATGGGGAGTGGAGTTAGGAGCAGGTAGCGGGGAGGAGAAGGAGGTAAAGTGCCTACCTGGAGGCAGAGCTCGGAGGGATGGAATGCAAATCCAGAGGATTGCTAGGGTGGTAACAAAGAGGGGGAAGCTGGATGTCCTTGTCCATCTGGGGACCAATGACCTAGCTGGGGACAAGAAAGACAGCAAGAGTGTGGGAGGAGTTCAGAAAACTGAAGAGGGGCCTGGGGTAGGTAGCAAACTCAGTAACCTTCTCAGAGGTGTTCCCCGTCCATGGCAAGGGGGAGGAGTGGGATATCCACACCAAGGATTTCTAGGCTGTTGGAGAGCTGGTGCAGCAAATGAGTTTTAGCTTCATTGGGGACCCACCTGGAGGGATGCAGGCCTGTACTGGATTGACAGCCTGCATCCTTCTGGGAAGGGACTGTTCTTAGTGAATGGTTTAAATACTTAGCTGGTGAGCATTTAAACAAGCCAAGGAAGGTGGAGGAGGAGGAAAGCAAGTAAATCTAACTGCCCACCCCACAGGATAATGTAGCTAGCAAGGAGGGCATAAAGGTCACAAAATCACCAGAAAGCATAAACTCAGCAGAACAGGAGAGGAGAAACAAGGGTAATGAGGAAGGACAGGAGAGGAGTTTGCAGGACACTGAGGGGCCATTGTGCAAATGGCCGCAGCCTGGGGAACAAACTCTGACCGGACAGCCTTGATAGAGGCTGACCTGGATATAAATGGCTATTATAGACACAGTACATTGGGAACCATGACTGGGACATAGCTATACCAGGGTATACCTTGTTCAGGAGAGACAGGGAGGGTAGAAAGGGAGGAGGGGTGGCTTTTTACATCAAAGAGCGTATAAAGGCAGCAGAGAGCACAAGGAATGCAGGGGAAGGCAGAGGCACTGTGGGTCACCCTGAAGACAGTCAAGGCACAGCCATTCATACAGGCATAATCTACAGACCCCCAGCCCAGAGGGAGGAAATGGACAGGGATCTACTGGAAGCCATCCATATGAAGGCAGCAAAAGGGGAGGTGTTACTGGTAGGAGACTTCAAACTACCAGAAGCCGATTGGGGCATCCCAGCAGCTGCAATAGCCAGGGACAGAGACATCCTGGACTCCCATCAAGTGGCTTGCCTCAAGCAGCTAGTGCCAGAGCCAACCTGGGAGGGAGCAATCTTGGACCAGATTTTAACAAATAGGGACAGAATTTCAGACATCAAGGTGGGAGAACACCTGTGATCCAGTGACTATCCCACACTGTGGATCAATATCAGTACTCCCACAGCGTCATGCCACACAAAAGCAAGAGTATGGACTTCAGGAGGGCAGACTTCACAGGGATTGAGGGGTCTCAGGGAAGCCTAGCAGAGAGAGAGAGAGAAAGGGGGAAGAGAGTTGAACTATGGGCCCACCTAAAAGGAGCTAAAGTGGAGGCAACAAACCTTTGCATTCGGCAAGTTGACAAAGGCAAGAGGAAAAGAAAACTACTATAGTTCTCGCAGGAAGTGGCAAGTAAGTTAAGGCAAAAAAGCTGGTATTTAAGACATATAGGGAGACACAGAAAGGAGGAGGAGGACAGGGCACTGTATATAGAAAAGCTGAGGGAGGCAGGGAAGAGTCAAGCACGCCAAGGCGAAGACAGAGAAGAAAATAGCAAGAGGTTAAAAAAAAGGTGATAAAACTTTCTACATGTATGTTAGCAAAAGGAGAAGGATGGGGGGGTTGGATTATGAGGTGGGGAGTGGGCGTGGCAGGAGACCAGGATAACGCATCAATTCTGAACAAATACTTCTGTTCAGTTTTTACAGAGGAAGAAGAACCACAGCTAAGAAACAGGATTGAAAGGGAGGTGGACAATAGTCTATTTACAGTGGAGAGAGAATCTAAAAAGAACTCACAAAACAGAGTACCAACAAGGCGATGGGACCAGATGGGATACACTTAGAACAACAAGGTAATTAAAGGGATGTACTGGTTGTGGGTCTACTAAAAACCAAAACTCGTTTCCCCGACCCTGTTGCCAAAGCCAGAATCGAACACAAATCCCCAACAGTGGATTTTGCACATTTGTGAACTGTTCCCTGCACCCCTGAAATTAATATAACAAACTCGGGGCTAAAACTCACTGCTGGGATTTTGTGGGTCAGGACTTGGGCTCAGGCAACAATGGGTTAGGGAAACTAGTTTTGATTTCTGTACTGATCCTCTGGCTGCACCACTGGCATCCCTGTTCCAACAAGTCACTGGATACCGGAGGGTTCCAGAGGACTGGAAAAGGGCTGATGTAGTCCCTCTCCACAAGCGTGGAGCAAGGAGGAGGTTGGAAACTACAGACCTGTCAGCTCGACCTCGGTGGTGG